>BGZK01002643.1:0-47259 GCA_005406025.1 Eumeta japonica
AAAATATGCGAAAAATTTAAATATTTTAGATTGGTATCATTTTAAAGCGCTATTCTTTCTTCTATCAAAACTGTTTGAATTTTACGATTGGACCATTATTGAGGGAGATACAGCCATTTTCGTGCTCAGAAGTGAACTTGGAAAAACCAAAATTTTTCCGTACCCTGGCATCAAAAAAAATGAAAATGCGAAAATTTAAATATTTTATTTTGGTATCATTTTAAAGCGCTATTCTTCTTCTATCCAAAACTGTTTGAATTTTTTAGATTGGACCATTATTTAGAGATACAGCCATTTTCGTGCTCAGAGTGAACTTGGCAAAACTAAATTTTTCCAATATCCAAAATGAAAATTTGCGAAAAATTTAAATATTTTAGATTTTGGTATCATTTTAAAGGCTATTCTTCTTCTATCCAAAACTGTTTGAATTTTTACGATTGGACCATTATTGAGGGAGATACAGCCATTTTCGTGCTCGAAGTGAACTTTTAAAAACTAAAATTTTTTCCGTACCCCGTAACAAAAACAAAATATGCGAAAATTTAAATATTTTGATTTTGGTATCATTTTAAAGCGCTATTCTTCTCTATCCAAAACTGTTTGAATTTTTACGATTGGACCATTATTTAGGGAGATACAGCCATTTTCGTGCTCAGAAGTGAACTTGGCAAAACTAAAATTTTTCCGCAAAATGAAATTTTATGAAAATTTAAATATTTTGATTTTGGTATCATTTTAAAGCGCTATTCTTCTTCTATCCAAAACTGTTTGAATTTTTACGATTGGACCATTATTTAGGAGATAGCCATGAACTTGGCAAAAACTAAAATTTTTCCGTACTGCTCAAAAATGAAAATATTCGAAAAAAAAAAATTTTTAGATTTTGGTATCATTTTAAAGCGCTCTTCTTCTATCCAAAACTGTTTGAATTTTTACGATTGGACCATTATTATTGGAGATACAGCCATTCGTGCTCATAGAAGTGAACTTGCATAAAACTAAAATTTTTCCGTACCCCTGGCATCAAAAATGAAAATATGCGAAAAATTTAAATATTTTGATTTTGGTATCATTTTTAAAGCGCTATTCTTCTTCTATCCAAAACTGTTTGAATTTTTACGATTGGACCATTATTTAGGGAGATACAGCCATTTCGTGCTCAGAAGTGAACTTGGCAAAAACTAAAATTTTTCCCAAAATACCCTGGCATCAAAATGAAAATATGCGAAAATTTAAATATTTTAGATTTTGGTATCATTTTAAAGCTTATTCTTCTATCCAAAACTGTTTGAATTTTTACGATTGGACCATTATTAGGGAGATACAGCCATTTTCGTGCTCAGAAGTGAACTTGGCAAAACCAAATTTTCCGTAGCCAAAATGAAAATATGCGAAAAATTTAAATATTTTAGATTTTGGTATCATTTTAAAGCGCTATTCTTCTATCCAAAACTGTTTGAATTTTACGATTGGACCATTATTTAGGGAGATACAGCCATTTTCGTGCTCAGAAGTGAACCGCAAAACTAAAATTTTTCCGTACCCCTGGCATCAAAATGAAAATATGCGAAAAATTTAAATATTTTAGATTTTGGTATCATTTTAAAGCGCTATTCTCTTCTATCCAAAACTGTTTGAATTTTTACGATTGGACCATTATTTAGGAGATACAGCCATTTTCGTGCTCAGAAGTGAACTTGGCAAAACTAAATTTTTCCGTACCCCATCAAAAATGAAAATATGAAAAATTTATATTTTAGATTTTTGGTATCATTTTAAAGCGCTATTCTTCTTCTATCCAAAACTGTTTGAATTTTACGATTGGACCATTATTAGGAGATACAGCCATTTTCGTGCTCAGAAGTGAACTTGGCAAAACTAAAATTTTTTCCATACCCCTGGCATCAAAAATGAAAATATGCGAAAAATTTAAATATTTTAGATTTTGGTATCATTTTAAAGCGCTATTCTTCTTCTATCCAAACTGTTTGAATTTTGATTGGACCATTATTTAGGAGATACAGCCATTTTCGTGCTCAGAAGTGAACTTGGCAAAAACTAAAATTTTTTCCGTACCAAAATAAAATATAAAGGAAAAATTTAAATATTTTAGATTTTGGTATCATTTTAAAGGCTATTCTTCTTCTATCCAAAACTGTTTGAATTTTTACGATTGGACCATTATTTAGGAGATACAGCCATTTTCGTGCTCAGAATGAACTTGGCAAAAACTAAAATTTTCCATACCCTGCATCAAAAAATGAAAATATGCGAAAAATTTAAATATTTTAGATTTTGGTATCATTTTAAAGGCTATTCTTCTTCTATCCAAAACTGTTTGAATTTTTACGATTGGACCATTATTTAGGGAGATACAGCCATTTTCGTGCTCAGAAGTGAACTTGGCAAAACTAAAATTTTTCCCCTGGCATCAAAAAATGAAAATTTGAAAAATTTAAATATTTTAGATTTTGGTATCATTTTAAAGCGCTATTCTTCTTCTATCCAAAACTGTTTGAATTTTACGATTGGACCATTATTTAGGAGATACAGCCATTTTCGTGCTCAGAAGTGAACTTGGCAAAAACTAAATTTTTCCATACCCCCATCAAAAAATGAAAATATGCGAAAATTTAAATATTTTAGATTTTGGTATCATTTTAAAGCGCTATTCTTCTTCTATCCAAAACTGTTTGAATTTTACGATTGGACCATTATTTAGGGAGATACAGCCATTTTCGTGCTCAAAGTGAACTTGGCAAAAACTAAAATTTTTCCATACCCCCTATCAAAAAAACAAAAATTTTTGAAAAATTTAAATATTTTAGATTTTGGTATCATTTTAAAGCCTATTCTTCTTCTATCCAAAACTGTTTGAATTTTACGATTGGACCATTATTTAGGGAGATACAGCCATTTTCGTGCTCAGAAGTGAACTTGGCAAAAACTAAAATTTTTTCCACTGCCAAAAAATGAAAATGCGAAAAATTTAAATATTTTAGATTTTGGTATCATTTTAAAGGCTATTCTTCTTCTATCCAAAACTGTTTGAATTTTTACGATTGGACCATTATTTAGGGAGATACAGCCATTTTCGTGCTCAGAACTTGGCAAAACTAAAATTTTTCCGTACCCCTGGCATCAAAAATGAAAATTTGCGAAAAATTTAAATATTTTAGATTTTGGTATCATTTTAAAGGCTATTCTTCTTCTATCCAAAACTGTTTGAATTTTTACGATTGGACCATTATTTAGGGAGATACAGCCATTTTCGTGCTCAGAAGTGAACTTGGCAAAAACTAAAATTTTTCCATACCCTGCATCAAAAATGAAAATTTGCGAAAAATTTAAATATTTTAGATTTTGGTATCATTTTAAAGCGCTATTCTTCTTCTATCCAAAACTGTTTGAATTTTACGATTGGACCATTATTGAGATACAGCCATTTTCGTGCTCAGAAGTGAACTTGCAAAAACTAAAATTTTTCTACCCCTGGCATCAAAAATGAAAATATGAAAAATTTAAATATTTTAGATTTTGGTATCATTTTAAAGCTATTCTTCTTCTATCCAAAACTGTTTGAATTTTACGATTGGACCATTATTTAGGAGATACAGCCATTTTCGTGCTCAGAAGTGAACTTAAAAACTAAAATTTTTCCTGTAATCAAAAATGAAAATATGAAAAATTTAAATATTTTAGATTTTGGTATCATTTTAAAGCGCTATTCTTCTATCCAAAACTGTTTGAATTTTACGATTGGACCATTATTTAGGAGATACAGCCATTTTCGTGCTCAGAAGTGAACTTGGCAAAACTAAAATTTTTTTCCGTACCCTGGCATCAAAAAATGAAAATTTGAAAAATTTAAATATTTTAGATTTTGGTATCATTTTAAAGCGCTATTCTTCTTCTATCCAAAACTGTTTGAATTTTTACGATTGGACCATTATTTAGGGAGATACAGCCATTTTCGTGCTCAGAAGTGAACTTGGCAAAACTAAAATTTTTCCATAGCCAAAAATGAAAATTTGCGAAAAATTTAAATATTTTAATTTTGGTATCATTTTAAAGGCTATTCTTCTTCTATCCAAAACTGTTTGAATTTTACGATTGGACCATTATTTAGGAGATACAGCCATTTTCGTGCTCAGAAGTGAACTTGGCAAAAACTAAAATTTTTCCGTACCCCTGCATCATCAAAAATGAAAATTTTGAAAAATTTAAATATTTTAGATTTTGGTATCATTTTAAAGCTATTCTTCTTCTATCCAAAACTGTTTGAATTTTTACGATTGGACCATTATTTAGGGAGATACAGCCATTTTCGTGCTCAGAAGTGAACTTGGCAAAAAACTAAAATTTTTTCCGTACCCCCTGGCATCAAAAAAATGAAAATATGCGAAAAATTTAAATATTTTAGATTTTGGTATCATTTTAAAGCGCTATTCTTCTTCTATCCAAAACTGTTTGAATTTTTACGATTGGACCATTATTTAGGGAGATACAGCCATTTTCGTGCTCAGAAGTGAACTTGGCAAAAAACTAAAATTTTTTCCGTAGCCAAAAAAATGAAAATATGCGAAAAATTTAAATATTTTAGATTTTATCATTTAAAGCGCTATTCTTCTTCTATCCAAAACTGTTTGAATTTTACGATTGGACCATTATTGAGGGAGATACAGCCATTTTCGTGCTCAGAAGTGAACTTGGCAAAACTAAAATTTTTCCGTAGCCAAAATGAAAATTTGAAAAATTTAAATATTTTAGATTTTGGTATCATTTTAAAGCGCTTATTCTATCCAAAACTGTTTGAATTTTACGATTGGACCATTATTTAGGAGATACAGCCATTTTCGTGCTCAGAAGTGAACTTGGCAAAACTAAAATTTTTCCGTACCCTGGCATCAAAAATGAAAATATGCGAAAAATTTAAATATTTTAGATTTTGGTATCATTTTAAAGGCTATTCTTCTTCTATCCAAAACTGTTTGAATTTTTACGATTGGACCATTATTTAGGGAGATACAGCCATTTTCGTGCTCAGAAGTGAACTTGGCAAAACTAAAATTTTTCCGTACCCTGGCATCAAAAAATGAAAATATTGAAAAATTTAAATATTTTAGATTTTGGTATCATTTTAAAGCGCTATTCTTCTTCTATCCAAAACTGTTTGAATTTTTACGATTGGACCATTATTTAGGGAGATACAGCCATTTTCGTGCTCAGAAGTGAACTTGGCAAAAACTAAAATTTTTCCGTACCCTGGCCAAAAAATGAAAATTGCGAAAAATTTAAATATTTTAGATTTTGGTATCATTTTAAAGCGCTATTCTTCTTCTATCCAAAACTGTTTGAATTTTTACGATTGGACCATTATTTAGGGAGATACAGCCATTTTCGTGCTCAGAAGTGAACTTGGCAAAACTAAAATTTTTCCATACCCTGGCATCAAAAATGAAAATATGCGAAAATTTAAATATTTTAGATTTTGGTATCATTTTAAAGCGCTATTCTTCTTCTATCCAAAACTGTTTGAATTTTACGATTGGACCATTATTTAGGAGATACAGCCATTTTCGTGCTCAGAAGTGAACTTGGCAAAACTAAAATTTTTCCGTACCCCTGCATCGAAAAAAAAGATTTTGGTATCATTTTAAAGCGCTATTCTTCTTCTATCCAAAACTGTTTGAATTTTTACGATTGGACCATTATTTAGGGAGATACAGCCATTTCGTGCTCAGAAGTGAACTTGGCAAAACTAAAATTTTTCCATACCCTGGCATCAAAAATGAAAATTGCGAAAAATTTAAATATTTTAGATTTTGGTATCATTTTAAAGGCTATTCTTCTTCTATCCAAAACTGTTTGAATTTTACGATTGGACCATTATTTAGGGAGATACAGCCATTTTCGTGCTCAGAAGTGAACTTGGCAAAACTAAAATTTTTTTCCATATAAAAATGAAAATTGCGAAAAATTTAAATATTTTAGATTTTGGTATCATTTTAAAGCGCTATTCTTCTTCTATCCAAAACTGTTTGAATTTTTACGATTGGACCATTATTTAGGGAGATACAGCCATTTTCGTGCTCAGAAGTGAACTTGGCAAAACTAAAATTTTTCCGTACCCCTGGCATCAAAAATGAAAATTTGAAAAATTTAAATATTTTAGATTTTGGTATCATTTTAAAGCGCTATTCTTCTTCTATCCAAAACTGTTTGAATTTTACGATTGGACCATTATTTAGGGAGATACAGCCATTTTCGTGCTCAGAAGTGAACTTGGCAAAAACTAAAATTTTTCCGTACCCCCTAAAAAATGAAAATTATGAAAAATTAAATATTTTAGATTTTGGTATCATTTTAAAGCGCTATTCTTCTTCTATCCAAAACTGTTTGAATTTTACGATTGGACCATTATTTAGGGAGATACAGCCATTTTCGTGCTCAGAAGTGAACTTGGCAAAAACTAAAATTTTTCCGTACCCTGGCATCAAAATGAAAATTTGCGAAAAATTTAAATATTTTAGATTTTGGTATCATTTTAAAGCGCTATTCTTCTTCTATCCAAAACTGTTTGAATTTTACGATTGGACCATTATTTAGGGAGATACAGCCATTTTCGTGCTCAGAAGTGAACTTGGCAAAAACTAAAATTTTTCCGTAGCCAAAAATGAAAATTGCGAAAATTTAAATATTTTAAATTTTGGTATCATTTTAAAGCGCTATTCTTCTTCTATCCAAAACTGTTTGAATTTTACGATTGGACCATTATTTAGGGAGATACAGCCTTTTTCGTGCTCATAAGTGAACTTGGCAAAAACTAAAATTTTTTCCATACCCCCTGGTATCAAAAAAACGAAAATTTTTGAAAAATTTAAATATTTTAAATTTTGGTATCATTTTAAAGCGCTATTCTTCTTCTATCCAAAACTGTTTGAATTTTTACGATTGGACCATTATTTAGGGAGATACAGCCTTTTTCGTGCTCATAAGTGAACTTGGCAAAAACTAAAATTTTTCCATACCCCCTGGCATCAAAAAAATGAAAATATGCGAAAAATTTAAATATTTTAGATTTTGGTATCATTTTAAAGCGCTATTCTTCTTCTATCCAAAACTGTTTGAATTTTTACGATTGGACCATTATTTAGGGAGATACAGCCATTTTCGTGCTCAGAAGTGAACTTGGCAAAAAACTAAAATTTTTTCCGTACCCAAAAAAATGAAAATTTGCGAAAATTTAAATATTTTAGATTTTGGTATCATTTTAAAGCGCTATTCTTCTTCTATCCAAAACTGTTTGAATTTTTACGATTGGACCATTATTTAGGGAGATACAGCCATTTTCGTGCTCAGAAGTGAACTTGCAAAAACTAAAATTTTTTCCGTACCCATCAAAAAATGAAAATTTGCGAAAAATTTAAATATTTTAGATTTTGGTATCATTTTAAAGCGCTATTCTTCTTCTATCCAAAACTGTTTGAATTTTTACGATTGGACCATTATTTAGGGAGATACAGCCATTTTCGTGCTCAGAAGTGAACTTGGCAAAAAACTAAAATTTTTTCCGCCAAAAATGAAAATTTGCGAAAAATTTAAATATTTTAGATTTTGGTATCATTTTAAAGCGCTATTCTTCTTCTATCCAAAACTGTTTGAATTTTACGATTGGACCATTATTTAGGGAGATACAGCCATTTTCGTGCTCAGAAGTGAACTTGGCAAAAACTAAAATTTTCCGTACCCTGGCATCAAAAAATGAAAATTTGCGAAAATTTAAATATTTTAGATTTTGGTATCATTTTAAAGCGCTATTCTTCTTCTATCCAAAACTGTTTGAATTTTACGATTGGACCATTATTTAGGGAGATACAGCCATTTTCGTGCTCAGAAGTGAACTTGGCAAAAAACTAAAATTTTTTCCGTAGCAAAAAATGAAAATTTGCGAAAAATTTAAATATTTTAGATTTTGGTATCATTTTAAAGCGCTATTCTTCTTCTATCCAAAACTGTTTGAATTTTTACGATTGGACCATTATTTAGGGAGATACAGCCATTTTCGTGCTCAGAAGTGAACTTGGCAAAAACTAAAATTTTTTCCGTACCCCCTGGCATCAAAAAAATGAAAATTTGCGAAAAATTTAAATATTTTAGATTTTGGTATCATTTTAAAGCGCTATTCTTCTTCTATCCAAAACTGTTTGAATTTTACGATTGGACCATTATTTAGGAGATACAGCCATTTTCGTGCTCAGAAGTGAACTTGGCAAAAACTAAAATTTTTCCGTAGCCAAAAATGAAAATTTGCGAAAAATTTAAATATTTTAGATTTTGGTATCATTTTAAAGCGCTATTCTTCTTCTATCCAAAACTGTTTGAATTTTTACGATTGGACCATTATTTAGGAGATACAGCCATTTTCGTGCTCAGAAGTGAACTTGGCAAAAAACTAAAATTTTTTCCGTACCCAAAAAAATGAAAATTTGCGAAAAATTTAAATATTTTAGATTTTGGTATCATTTTAAAGCGCTATTCTTCTTCTATCCAAAACTGTTTGAATTTTTACGATTGGACCATTATTTAGGGAGATACAGCCATTTTCGTGCTCAGAAGTGAACTTGGCAAAAAACTAAAATTTTTTCCGTACCCATCAAAAATGAAAATATGCGAAAAATTTAAATATTTTAGATTTTGGTATCATTTTAAAGCGCTATTCTTCTTCTATCCAAAACTGTTTGAATTTTTACGATTGGACCATTATTTAGGAGATACAGCCATTTTCGTGCTCAGAAGTGAACTTGGCAAAAAACTAAAATTTTTTCCGTACCCCCTGGCATCAAAAAAATGAAAATTTGCGAAAAATTTAAATATTTTAGATTTTGGTATCATTTTAAAGCGCTATTCTTCTTCTATCAAAACTGTTTGAATTTTACGATTGGACCATTATTTAGGGAGATACAGCCATTTTCGTGCTCAGAAGTGAACTTGGCAAAAACTAAAATTTTTCCGTACCCTGGCATCAAAAAAAATGAAAATTGCGAAAAATTTAAATATTTTAGATTTTGGTATCATTTTAAAGCGCTATTCTTCTTCTATCCAAAACTGTTTGAATTTTTACGATTGGACCATTATTTAGGAGATACAGCCATTTTCGTGCTCAGAAGTGAACTTGGCAAAAACTAAAATTTTTCCATTCAAAAATGAAAATTGCGAAAAATTTAAATATTTTAGATTTTGGTATCATTTTAAAGCGCTATTCTTCTTCTATCCAAAACTGTTTGAATTTTTACGATTGGACCATTATTTAGGAGATACAGCCATTTTCGTGCTCAGAAGTGAACTTGGCAAAAACTAAAATTTTTCCATACCCCTGGCATCAAAAAATGAAAATTTGCGAAAATTTAAATATTTTAGATTTTGGTATCATTTTAAAGCGCTATTCTTCTTCTATCCAAAACTGTTTGAATTTTTACGATTGGACCATTATTTAGGGAGATACAGCCATTTTCGTGCTCAGAAGTGAACTTGGCAAAAACTAAAATTTTTCCAGCCAAAAATGAAAATTTTGAAAAATTTAAATATTTTAAATTTTGGTATCATTTTAAAGCGCTATTCTTCTTCTATCCAAAACTGTTTGAATTCTTACGATTGGACCATTATTTAGAGATACAGCCTTTTTCGTGCTCATAAGTGAACTTGGCAAAAACTAAAATTTTTTCCATACCCCCTGGTATCAAAAAAACGAAAATTTGAAAAATTTAAATATTTTAAATTTTGGTATCATTTTAAAGCGCTATTCTTCTTCTATCCAAAACTGTTTGAATTTTTACGATTGGACCATTATTTAGGGAGATACAGCCTTTTTCGTGCTCATAAGTGAACTTGGCAAAAACTAAAATTTTTCCATACCCCTGGTATCAAAAAAACGAAAATTTTTGAAAATTTAAATATTTTAAATTTTGGTATCATTTTAAAGCGCTATTCTTCTTCTATCCAAAACTGTTTGAATTTTTACGATTGGACCATTATTTAGGAGATACAGCCATTTTCGTGCTCAGAAGTGAACTTGGCAAAAACTAAAATTTTTCCGTAGCCAAAAATGAAAATTGCGAAAAATTTAAATATTTTAGATTTTGGTATCATTTTAAAGCGCTATTCTTCTTCTATCCAAAACTGTTTGAATTTTACGATTGGACCATTATTTAGGAGATACAGCCATTTTCGTGCTCAGAAGTGAACTTGGCAAAAACTAAAATTTTTCCGTATCAAAAATGAAAATTTGAAAAATTTAAATATTTTAGATTTTGGTATCATTTTAAAGCGCTATTCTTCTTCTATCCAAAACTGTTTGAATTTTTACGATTGGACCATTATTTAGGAGATACAGCCATTTTCGTGCTCAGAAGTGAACTTGGCAAAAACTAAAATTTTTCCACCCCTGGCATCAAAATGAAAATTTGCGAAAAATTTAAATATTTTAGATTTTGGTATCATTTTAAAGCGCTATTCTTCTTCTATCCAAAACTGTTTGAATTTTTACGATTGGACCATTATTTAGGGAGATACAGCCATTTTCGTGCTCAGAAGTGAACTTGGCAAAAACTAAAATTTTCCGTACCCAAAAAATGAAAATTTGCGAAAAATTTAAATATTTTAAATTTTGGTATCATTTTAAAGCGCTATTCTTCTTCTATCCAAAACTGTTTGAATTTTTACGATTGGACCATTATTTAGGGAGATACAGCCTTTTTCGTGCTCATAAGTGAACTTGGCAAAAAACTAAAATTTTTTCCATACCCCCTGGTATCAAAAAAACGAAAATTTTGAAAAATTTAAATATTTTAAATTTTGGTATCATTTTAAAGCGCTATTCTTCTTCTATCCAAAACTGTTTGAATTTTTACGATTGGACCATTATTTAGGGAGATACAGCCTTTTTCGTGCTCATAAGTGAACTTGGCAAAAACTAAAATTTTTCCGTACCCAAAAATGAAAATATGCGAAAAATTTAAATATTTTAGATTTTGGTATCATTTTAAAGCGCTATTCTTCTTCTATCCAAACTGTTTGAATTTTTACGATTGGACCATTATTTAGGAGATACAGCCATTTTCGTGCTCAGAAGTGAACTTGGCAAAAACTAAAATTTTTCCATACCATCAAAAATGAAAATTTGCGAAAAATTTAAATATTTTAGATTTTGGTATCATTTTAAAGCGCTATTCTTCTTCTATCCAAAACTGTTTGAATTTTTACGATTGGACCATTATTTAGGGAGATACAGCCTTTTTTGTGCTCAGAAGTGAACTTGGCAAAAACTAAAATTTTTTACCCTGGCAAAAATGAAAATTTGCGAAAAATTTAAATATTTTAGATTTTGGTATCATTTTAAAGCGCTATTCTTCTTCTATCCAAAACTGTTTGAATTTTTACGATTGGACCATTATTTAGGGAGATACAGCCATTTTCGTGCTCAGAAGTGAACTTGGCAAAACTAAAATTTTTCCGTACCCCATCAAAATGAAAATTTGAAAAATTTAAATATTTTAGATTTTGGTATCATTTTAAAGCGCTATTCTTCTTCTATCCAAAACTGTTTGAATTTTACGATTGGACCATTATTTAGGGAGATACAGCCATTTTCGTGCTCAGAAGTGAACTTGGCAAAAACTAAAATTTTTCCGTATCAAAAATGAAAATTTGCGAAAAATTTAAATATTTTAGATTTTGGTATCATTTTAAAGCGCTATTCTTCTTCTATCCAAAACTGTTTGAATTTTTACGATTGGACCATTATTTAGGAGATACAGCCATTTTCGTGCTCAGAAGTGAACTTGGCAAAAACTAAAATTTTTCCATACCCAAAAAATGAAAATTTGCGAAAAATTTAAATATTTTAGATTTTGGTATCATTTTAAAGCGCTATTCTTCTTCTATCCAAAACTGTTTGAATTTTTACGATTGGACCATTATTTAGGAGATACAGCCATTTTCGTGCTCAGAAGTGAACTTGGCAAAAACTAAAATTTTTCCATACCCTTGAAAATTTGAAAAATTTAAATATTTTAGATTTTGGTATCATTTTAAAGCGCTATTCTTCTTCTATCCAAAACTGTTTGAATTTTTACGATTGGACCATTATTTAGGAGATACAGCCATTTTCGTGCTCAGAAGTGAACTTGGCAAAAACTAAAATTTTTCCGTACCCAAAAAATGAAAATTTGAAAAATTTAAATATTTTAGATTTTGGTATCATTTTAAAGCGCTATTCTTCTTCTATCCAAAACTGTTTGAATTTTTACGATTGGACCATTATTTAGGAGATACAGCCATTTTCGTGCTCAGAAGTGAACTTGGCAAAAACTAAAATTTTTTACCCTGCATCAAAAATGAAAATTTGCGAAAAATTTAAATATTTTAGATTTTGGTATCATTTTAAAGCTATTCTTCTTCTATCCAAAACTGTTTGAATTTTTACGATTGGACCATTATTTAGGGAGATACAGCCATTTTCGTGCTCAGAAGTGAACTTGGCAAAAACTAAAATTTTTCCGTACCCTGGCATCAAAAATGAAAATTTGCGAAAATTTAAATATTTTAGATTTTGGTATCATTTTAAAGCGCTATTCTTCTTCTATCAAAACTGTTTGAATTTTTACGATTGGACCATTATTTAGGAGATACAGCCATTTTCGTGCTCAGAAGTGAACTTGGCAAAAACTAAAATTTTCCCAAAAAATGAAAATATGCGAAAAATTTAAATATTTTAGATTTTGGTATCATTTTAAAGCGCTATTCTTCTTCTATCCAAACTGTTTGAATTTTTACGATTGGACCATTATTTAGGGAGATACAGCCATTTTCGTGCTCAGAAGTGAACTTGGCAAAAACTAAAATTTTTCCGTACCCATCAAAAATGAAAATTTGCGAAAAATTTAAATATTTTAGATTTTGGTATCATTTTAAAGCGCTATTCTTCTTCTATCCAAAACTGTTTGAATTTTACGATTGGACCATTATTTAGGAGATACAGCCATTTTCGTGCTCAGAAGTGAACTTGGCAAAAACTAAAATTTTTTCCCCTATCAAAAATGAAAATTTGCGAAAATTTAAATATTTTAGATTTTGGTATCATTTTAAAGCGCTATTCTTCTTCTATCAAAACTGTTTGAATTTTTACGATTGGACCATTATTTAGGAGATACAGCCATTTTCGTGCTCAGAAGTGAACTTGGCAAAAACTAAAATTTTTTACCCCAAAAATGAAAATTTGCGAAAATTTAAATATTTTAGATTTTGGTATCATTTTAAAGCGCTATTCTTCTTCTATCAAAACTGTTTGAATTTTTACGATTGGACCATTATTTAGGGAGATACAGCCATTTTCGTGCTCAGAAGTGAACTTGGCAAGAAACTTAAATTTTTTCCGTACCCCCTGGCATCAAAAAAATGAAAATTTGCGAAAAATTTAAATATCTTAGATTTTGGTATCATTTTAAAGCGCTATTCTTCTTCTATCCAAAACTGTTTGAATTTTTACGATTGGACCATTATTTAGGAAGATACAGCCATTTTCGTGCTCAGAAGTGAACTTGGCAAAAAACTAAAATTTTTCCGTACCCAAAAAATGAAAATTTGCGAAAAATTTAAATATTTTAGATTTTGGTATCATTTTAAAGCGCTATTCTTCTTCTATCCAAAACTGTTTGAATTTTTACGATTGGACCATTATTTAGGAGATACAGCCATTTTCGTGCTCAGAAGTGAACTTGGCAAAAACTAAAATTTTTCCGTACCCAAAAATGAAAAAATTTGAAAAATTTAAATATTTTAGATTTTGGTATCATTTTAAAGCGCTATTCTTCTTCTATCCAAAACTGTTTGAATTTTTACGATTGGACCATTATTTAGGAGATACAGCCATTTTCGTGCTCAGAAGTGAACTTGGCAAAAACTAAAATTTTTCCACCAAAAATGAAAATTTGAAAAATTTAAATATTTTAGATTTTGGTATCATTTTAAAGCGCTATTCTTCTTCTATCCAAAACTGTTTGAATTTTACGATTGGACCATTATTTAGGGAGATACAGCCATTTTCGTGCTCAGAAGTGAACTTGGCAAAAACTAAAATTTTTCCGTACCATCAAAAATGAAAATTTGCGAAAAATTTAAATATTTTAGATTTTGGTATCATTTTAAAGCGCTATTCTTCTTCTATCCAAAACTGTTTGAATTTTTACGATTGGACCATTATTTAGGAGATACAGCCATTTTCGTGCTCAGAAGTGAACTTGGCAAAAAACTAAAATTTTTTCCGTACCCCCTGGCATCAAAAAAATGAAAATTTGCGAAAAATTTAAATATTTTAGATTTTGGTATCATTTTAAAGCGCTATTCTTCTTCTATCCAAAACTGTTTGAATTTTTACGATTGGACCATTATTTAGGGAGATACAGCCATTTTCGTGCTCAGAAGTGAACTTGGCAAAAAACTAAAATTTTTTCCGTAGCCAAAAAATGAAAATATGCGAAAAATTTAAATATTTTAGATTTTGGTATCATTTTAAAGCGCTATTCTTCTTCTATCCAAAACTGTTTGAATTTTTACGATTGGACCATTATTTAGGAGATACAGCCATTTTCGTGCTCAGAAGTGAACTTGGCAAAAAACTAAAATTTTTTCCGTACCCTGGCATCAAAATGAAAATATGCGAAAAATTTAAATATTTTAGATTTTGGTATCATTTTAAAGCGCTATTCTTCTTCTATCCAAAACTGTTTGAATTTTACGATTGGACCATTATTTAGGAGATACAGCCATTTTCGTGCTCAGAAGTGAACTTGGCAAAAACTAAAATTTTTCCGTACCCAAAAATGAAAATTTGCGAAAAATTTAAATATTTTAGATTTTGGTATCATTTTAAAGCGCTATTCTTCTTCTATCCAAAACTGTTTGAATTTTTACGATTGGACCATTATTTAGGGAGATACAGCCATTTTCGTGCTCAGAAGTGAACTTGGCAAAAAACTAAAATTTTTTCCGTACCCCTGGCATCAAAAAAATGAAAATTTGCGAAAAATTTAAATATTTTAGATTTTGGTATCATTTTAAAGCGCTATTCTTCTTCTATCCAAAACTGTTTGAATTTTACGATTGGACCATTATTTAGGGAGATACAGCCATTTTCGTGCTCAGAAGTGAACTTGGCAAAAACTAAAATTTTTCCGTACCCAAAAATGAAAATTTGCGAAAAATTTAAATATTTTAGATTTTGGTATCATTTTAAAGCGCTATTCTTCTTCTATCCAAAACTGTTTGAATTTTACGATTGGACCATTATTTAGGGAGATACAGCCATTTTCGTGCTCAGAAGTGAACTTGGCAAAAACTAAAATTTTTCCACCCCTGGCATCAAAATGAAAATTTGCGAAAAATTTAAATATTTTAGATTTTGGTATCATTTTAAAGCTATTCTTCTTCTATCCAAAACTGTTTGAATTTTTACGATTGGACCATTATTTAGGAGATACAGCCATTTTCGTGCTCAGAAGTGAACTTGGCAAAAACTAAAATTTTTCCGTAGCCAAAAATGAAAATTGCGAAAAATTTAAATATTTTAGATTTTGGTATCATTTTAAAGCGCTATTCTTCTTCTATCCAAAACTGTTTGAATTTTACGATTGGACCATTATTTAGGAGATACAGCCATTTTCGTGCTCAGAAGTGAACTTGGCAAAAACTAAAATTTTTCCGTACCCATCAAAAATGAAAATATGCGAAAATTTAAATATTTTAGATTTTGGTATCATTTTAAAGCGCTATTCTTCTTCTATCCAAAACTGTTTGAATTTTACGATTGGACCATTATTTAGGAGATACAGCCATTTTCGTGCTCAGAAGTGAACTTGGCAAAAACTAAAATTTTTCCGTAGCCAAAAATGAAAATATGCGAAAAATTTAAATATTTTAGATTTTGGTATCATTTTAAAGCGCTATTCTTCTTCTATCCAAAACTGTTTGAATTTTTACGATTGGACCATTATTTAGGGAGATACAGCCATTTTCGTGCTCAGAAGTGAACTTGGCAAAAACTAAAATTTTTCCACCCAAAAAAATGAAAATATGCGAAAAATTTAAATATTTTAGATTTTGGTATCATTTTAAAGCGCTATTCTTCTTCTATCCAAAACTGTTTGAATTTTACGATTGGACCATTATTTAGGGAGATACAGCCATTTTCGTGCTCAGAAGTGAACTTGGCAAAAACTAAAATTTTTCCGTGGCATCAAAATGAAAATTTGCGAAAAATTTAAATATTTTAGATTTTGGTATCATTTTAAAGCGCTATTCTTCTTCTATCCAAAACTGTTTGAATTTTACGATTGGACCATTATTTAGGAGATACAGCCATTTTCGTGCTCAGAAGTGAACTTGGCAAAAACTAAAATTTTTCCGTACCCAAAAATGAAAATATGCGAAAAATTTAAATATTTTAAATTTTGGTATCATTTTAAAGCGCTATTCTTCTTCTATCCAAAACTGTTTGAATTTTTACGATTGGACCATTATTTAGGGAGATACAGCCTTTTTCGTGCTCATAAGTGAACTTGGCAAAAACTAAAATTTTTTCCATACCCCCTGGTATCAAAAAAATGAAAATTTTTGAAAAATTTAAATATTTTAAATTTTGGTATCATTTTAAAGCGCTATTCTTCTTCTATCCAAAACTGTTTGAATTTTTACGATTGGACCATTATTTAGGGAGATACAGCCTTTTTCGTGCTCATAAGTGAACTTGGCAAAAACTAAAATTTTTCCGTAAAAATGAAAATATGCGAAAAATTTAAATATTTTAGATTTTGGTATCATTTTAAAGCTATTCTTCTTCTATCCAAAACTGTTTGAATTTTACGATTGGACCATTATTTAGGGAGATACAGCCATTTTCGTGCTCAGAAGTGAACTTGGCAAAAACTAAAATTTTTCCGTACCCATCAAAAATGAAAATATGCGAAAAATTTAAATATTTTAGATTTTGGTATCATTTTAAAGCGCTGTTCTTCTTCTATCCAAAACTGTTTGAATTTTTACGATTGGACCATTATTTAGGGAGATACAGCCATTTTCGTGCTCAGAAGTGAACTTGGCAAAAACTAAAATTTTTCCACCCCCATCAAAAATGAAAATATGCGAAAAATTTAAATATTTTAGATTTTGGTATCATTTTAAAGCGCTATTCTTCTTCTATCCAAAACTGTTTGAATTTTTACGATTGGACCATTATTTAGGGAGATACAGCCATTTTCGTGCTCAGAAGTGAACTTGGCAAAAACTAAAATTTTTTCCGTACCCCCTGGCATCAAAAAATGAAAATATGAAAAATTTAAATATTTTAGATTTTGGTATCATTTTAAAGCGCTATTCTTCTTCTATCCAAAACTGTTTGAATTTTTACGATTGGACCATTATTTAGGAGATACAGCCATTTTCGTGCTCAGAAGTGAACTTGGCAAAAACTAAAATTTTTCCGTACCCAAAAATGAAAATATGCGAAAAATTTAAATATTTTAGATTTTGGTATCATTTTAAAGCGCTATTCTTCTTCTATCAAAACTGTTTGAATTTTTACGATTGGACCATTATTGAGGGAGATACAGCCATTTTCGTGCTCAGAAGTGAACTTGGCAAAAAACTAAAATTTTTTCCGTAGCCAAAAAAATGAAAATATGCGAAAAATTTAAATATTTTAGATTTTGGTATCATTTTAAAGCGCTATTCTTCTTCTATCCAAAACTGTTTGAATTTTTACGATTGGACCATTATTTAGGGAGATACAGCCATTTTCGTGCTCAGAAGTGAACTTGGCAAAAAACTAAAATTTTTTCCGTACCCCCTGGCATCAAAAAAATGAAAATATGCGAAAAATTTAAATATTTTAGATTTTGGTATCATTTTAAAGCGCTATTCTTCTTCTATCCAAAACTGTTTGAATTTTTACGATTGGACCATTATTTAGGGAGATACAGCCATTTTCGTGCTCAGAAGTGAACTTGGCAAAAAACTAAAATTTTTCCGTACCCAAAAATGAAAATATGCGAAAAATTTAAATATTTTAGATTTTGGTATCATTTTAAAGCGCTATTCTTCTTCTATCCAAAACTGTTTGAATTTTTACGATTGGACCATTATTTAGGGAGATACAGCCATTTTCGTGCTCAGAAGTGAACTTGGCAAAAAACTAAAATTTTTTCCGTACCCCCTGGCATCAAAAAAATGAAAATATGCGAAAAATTTAAATATTTTAGATTTTGGTATCATTTTAAAGCGCTATTCTTCTTCTATCCAAAACTGTTTGAATTTTTACGATTGGACCATTATTTAGGAGATACAGCCATTTTCGTGCTCAGAAGTGAACTTGGCAAAAAACTAAAATTTTTTCCGTACCCAAAAAAATGAAAATATGCGAAAAATTTAAATATTTTAGATTTTGGTATCATTTTAAAGCGCTATTCTTCTTCTATCCAAAACTGTTTGAATTTTTACGATTGGACCATTATTTAGGGAGATACAGCCATTTTCGTGCTCAGAAGTGAACTTGGCAAAAAACTAAAATTTTTCCGTACCCCCTGGCATCAAAAAAATGAAAATATGCGAAAAATTTAAATATTTTAGATTTTGGTATCATTTTAAAGCGCTATTCTTCTTCTATCCAAAACTGTTTGAATTTTTACGATTGGACCATTATTTAGGGAGATACAGCCATTTTCGTGCTCAGAAGTGAACTTGGCAAAAAACTAAAATTTTTTCCGTACCCAAAAAAATGAAAATATGCGAAAAATTTAAATATTTTAGATTTTGGTATCATTTTAAAGCGCTATTCTTCTTCTATCCAAAACTGTTTGAATTTTACGATTGGACCATTATTTAGGGAGATACAGCCATTTTCGTGCTCAGAAGTGAACTTGGCAAAAAACTAAAATTTTTTCCGTAGCCAAAAAAATGAAAATATGCGAAAAATTTAAATATTTTAGATTTTGGTATCATTTTAAAGCGCTATTCTTCTTCTATCCAAAACTGTTTGAATTTTTACGATTGGACCATTATTTAGGGAGATACAGCCATTTTCGTGCTCAGAAGTGAACTTGGCAAAAAACTAAAATTTTTTCCGTACCCAAAAAAATGAAAATATGCGAAAAATTTAAATATTTTAGATTTTGGTATCATTTTAAAGCGCTATTCTTCTTCTATCTAAACTGTTTGAATTTTTACGATTGGACCATTATTTAGGGAGATACAGCCATTTTCGTGCTCAGAAGTGAACTTGGCAAAAAACTAAAATTTTTTCCGTACCCAAAAAAATGAAAATATGCGAAAAATTTAAATATTTTAGATTTTGGTATCATTTTAAAGCGCTATTCTTCTTCTATCCAAAACTGTTTGAATTTTTACGATTGGACCATTATTTAGGGAGATACAGCCATTTTCGTGCTCAGAAGTGAACTTGGCAAAAACTAAAATTTTTCCGTACCCCCTGGCATCAAAAAAATGAAAATATGCGAAAAATATTTTAGATTTTGGTATCATTTTAAAGCGCTATTCTTCTTCTATCAAAACTGTTTGAATTTTACGATTGGACCATTATTTAGGGAGATACAGCCATTTTCGTGCTCAGAAGTGAACTTGGCAAAAACTAAAATTTTTCCGTAGCCAAAAAATGAAAATATGCGAAAAATTTAAATATTTTAGATTTTGGTATCATTTTAAAGCGCTATTCTTCTTCTATCCAAAACTGTTTGAATTTTTACGATTGGACCATTATTGAGGGAGATACAGCCATTTTCGTGCTCAGAAGTGAACTTGGCAAAAAACTAAAATTTTTTCCGTACCCCCTGGCATCAAAAAAATGAAAATATGCGAAAAATTTAAATATTTTAGATTTTGGTATCATTTTAAAGCGCTATTCTTCTTCTATCCAAAACTGTTTGAATTTTTACGATTGGACCATTATTTAGGGAGATACAGCCATTTTCGTGCTCAGAAGTGAACTTGGCAAAAAACTAAAATTTTTCCGTAGCCAAAAATGAAAATATGCGAAAAATTTAAATATTTTAGATTTTGGTATCATTTTAAAGCGCTATTCTTCTTCTATCAAAACTGTTTGAATTTTTACGATTGGACCATTATTTAGGGAGATACAGCCATTTTCGTGCTCAGAAGTGAACTTGGCAAAAAACTAAAATTTTTTCCGTAGCCAAAAAAATGAAAATATGCGAAAAATTTAAATATTTTAGATTTTGGTATCATTTTAAAGCGCTATTCTTCTTCTATCCAAAACTGTTTGAATTTTTACGATTGGACCATTATTTAGGGAGATACAGCCATTTTCGTGCTCAGAAGTGAACTTGGCAAAAAACTAAAATTTTTTCCGTAGCCAAAAAAATGAAAATATGCGAAAAATTTAAATATTTTAGATTTTGGTATCATTTTAAAGCGCTATTCTTCTTCTATCCAAAACTGTTTGAATTTTACGATTGGACCATTATTTAGGAGATACAGCCATTTTCGTGCTCAGAAGTGAACTTGGCAAAAACTAAAATTTTTCCGTACCCTGGCATCAAAAATGAAAATATGCGAAAAATTTAAATATTTTAGATTTTGGTATCATTTTAAAGCGCTATTCTTCTTCTATCCAAAACTGTTTGAATTTTACGATTGGACCATTATTGAGGGAGATACAGCCATTTTCGTGCTCAGAAGTGAACTTGGCAAAAAACTAAAATTTTTCCCGGCATCAAAAATGAAAATATGCGAAAAATTTAAATATTTTAGATTTTGGTATCATTTTAAAGCGCTATTCTTCTTCTATCCAAAACTGTTTGAATTTTTACGATTGGACCATTATTTAGGGAGATACAGCCATTTTCGTGCTCAGAAGTGAACTTGGCAAAAAACTAAAATTTTTTCCGTACCCCCTGGCATCAAAAAAATGAAAATATGCGAAAAATTTAAATATTTTAGATTTTGGTATCATTTTAAAGCGCTATTCTTCTTCTATCCAAAACTGTTTGAATTTTTACGATTGGACCATTATTGAGGGAGATACAGCCATTTTCGTGCTCAGAAGTGAACTTGGCAAAAAACTAAAATTTTTCCGTACCCAAAAATGAAAATATGCGAAAAATTTAAATATTTTAGATTTTGGTATCATTTTAAAGCGCTATTCTTCTTCTATCCAAAACTGTTTGAATTTTTACGATTGGACCATTATTTAGGGAGATACAGCCATTTTCGTGCTCAGAAGTGAACTTGGCAAAAACTAAAATTTTTCCGTGGCATCAAAAATGAAAATATGCGAAAAATTTAAATATTTTAGATTTTGGTATCATTTTAAAGCGCTATTCTTCTTCTATCCAAACTGTTTGAATTTTACGATTGGACCATTATTTAGGAGATACAGCCATTTTCGTGCTCAGAAGTGAACTTGGCAAAAAACTAAAATTTTTTCCGTACCCCCTGGCATCAAAAAAATGAAAATATGCGAAAAATTTAAATATTTTAGATTTTGGTATCATTTTAAAGCGCTATTCTTCTTCTATCCAAAACTGTTTGAATTTTTACGATTGGACCATTATTTAGGGAGATACAGCCATTTTCGTGCTCAGAAGTGAACTTGGCAAAAAACTAAAATTTTTTCCGTAGCCAAAAAAATGAAAATATGCGAAAAATTTAAATATTTTAGATTTTGGTATCATTTTAAAGCGCTATTCTTCTTCTATCCAAAACTGTTTGAATTTTTACGATTGGACCATTATTTAGGGAGATACAGCCATTTTCGTGCTCAGAAGTGAACTTGGCAAAAAACTAAAATTTTTTCCGTACCCAAAAATGAAAATATGCGAAAAATTTAAATATTTTAGATTTTGGTATCATTTTAAAGCGCTATTCTTCTTCTATCCAAAACTGTTTGAATTTTACGATTGGACCATTATTTAGGGAGATACAGCCATTTTCGTGCTCAGAAGTGAACTTGGCAAAAAACTAAAATTTTTTCCGTACCCAAAAATGAAAATATGCGAAAAATTTAAATATTTTAGATTTTGGTATCATTTTAAAGCGCTATTCTTCTTCTATCCAAAACTGTTTGAATTTTTACGATTGGACCATTATTTAGGGAGATACAGCCATTTTCGTGCTCAGAAGTGAACTTGGCAAAAAACTAAAATTTTTTCCGTACCCCCTGGCATCAAAAAAATGAAAATATGCGAAAAATTTAAATATTTTAGATTTTGGTATCATTTTAAAGCGCTATTCTTCTTCTATCCAAAACTGTTTGAATTTTTACGATTGGACCATTATTTAGGGAGATACAGCCATTTTCGTGCTCAGAAGTGAACTTGGCAAAAACTAAAATTTTTCCGTACCCAAAAATGAAAATATGCGAAAAATTTAAATATTTTAGATTTTGGTATCATTTTAAAGCGCTATTCTTCTTCTATCCAAAACTGTTTGAATTTTTACGATTGGACCATTATTTAGGAGATACAGCCATTTTCGTGCTCAGAAGTGAACTTGGCAAAAAACTAAAATTTTTCCGTACCCCCTGGCATCAAAAAAATGAAAATATGCGAAAAATTTAAATATTTTAGATTTTGGTATCATTTTAAAGCGCTATTCTTCTTCTATCCAAAACTGTTTGAATTTTTACGATTGGACCATTATTTAGGGAGATACAGCCATTTTCGTGCTCAGAAGTGAACTTGGCAAAAACTAAAATTTTTCCGTATCAAAAATGAAAATATGCGAAAAATTTAAATATTTTAGATTTTGGTATCATTTTAAAGCGCTATTCTTCTTCTATCCAAAACTGTTTGAATTTTTACGATTGGACCATTATTGAGGGAGATACAGCCATTTTCGTGCTCAGAAGTGAACTTGGCAAAAAACTAAAATTTTTTCCGTACCCCCTGGCATCA
Source organism: Eumeta japonica (assembly GCA_005406025.1). Lineage (NCBI taxonomy): Eukaryota > Metazoa > Arthropoda > Insecta > Lepidoptera > Psychidae > Eumeta > Eumeta japonica. The sequence goes on from BGZK01002643.1 coordinate 22,980, forward strand.
AAAAAATGAAAATATGCGAAAAATTTAAATATTTTAGATTTTGGTATCATTTTAAAGCGCTATTCTTCTTCTATCCAAAACTGTTTGAATTTTTACGATTGGACCATTATTTAGGGAGCCAAAAAACTAAAATTTTTTCCGTACCCAAAAAAATGAAAATATGCGAAAAATTTAAATATTTTAGATTTTGGTATCATTTTAAAGCGCTATTCTTCTTCTATCCAAAACTGTTTGAATTTTTACGATTGGACCATTATTTAGGGAGATACAGCCATTTTCGTGCTCAGAAGTGAACTTGGCAAAAAACTAAAATTTTTTCCGTACCCAAAAAAATGAAAATATGCGAAAAATTTAAATATTTTAGATTTTGGTATCATTTTAAAGCGCTATTCTTCTTCTATCAAAACTGTTTGAATTTTACGATTGGACCATTATTTAGGAGATACAGCCATTTTCGTGCTCAGAAGTGAACTTGGCAAAAACTAAAATTTTTCCGTACCCAAAAATGAAAATAAAATGAAAAATTTAAATATTTTAGATTTTGGTATCATTTTAAAGCGCTATTCTTCTTCTATCCAAAACTGTTTGAATTTTTACGATTGGACCATTATTGAGGGAGATACAGCCATTTTCGTGCTCAGAAGTGAACTTGGCAAAAAACTAAAATTTTTTCCGTACCCCCTGGCATCAAAAAAATGAAAATATGCGAAAAATTTAAATATTTTAGATTTTGGTATCATTTTAAAGCGCTATTCTTCTTCTATCCAAAACTGTTTGAATTTTACGATTGGACCATTATTTAGGGAGATACAGCCATTTTCGTGCTCAGAAGTGAACTTGGCAAAAACTAAAATTTTTCCGTACCCAAAAATGAAAATATGCGAAAAATTTAAATATTTTAGATTTTGGTATCATTTTAAAGCGCTATTCTTCTTCTATCCAAAACTGTTTGAATTTTTACGATTGGACCATTATTTAGGAGATACAGCCATTTTCGTGCTCAGAAGTGAACTTGGCAAAAACTAAAATTTTTACCCAAAAATGAAAATTTGAAAAATTTAAATATTTTAGATTTTGGTATCATTTTAAAGCGCTATTCTTCTTCTATCCAAAACTGTTTGAATTTTTACGATTGGACCATTATTTAGGGAGATACAGCCATTTTCGTGCTCAGAAGTGAACTTGGCAAAAACTAAAATTTTTCCGTACCCCCTGGCATCAAAAAAATGAAAATTTGCGAAAAATTTAAATATTTTAGATTTTGGTATCATTTTAAAGCGCTATTCTTCTTCTATCCAAAACTGTTTGAATTTTACGATTGGACCATTATTTAGGGAGATACAGCCATTTTCGTGCTCAGAAGTGAACTTGGCAAAAAACTAAAATTTTTTCCGTAGCCAAAAAAATGAAAATTTGCGAAAAATTTAAATATTTTAGATTTTGGTATCATTTTAAAGCGCTATTCTTCTTCTATGCAAAACTGTTTGAATTTTTACAATTGGACCATTATTGAGGTAGATACAGCCATTTTCGTGCTCAGAAGTGAACTTGGCAAAAAACTAAAATTTTTTCCGTACCTTCTGGCATCAAAAATGAAAATTTGCGAAAAATTTAAATATTTTAGATTTTGGTATCATTTTAAAGCGCTATTCTTCTTCTATCAAAACTGTTTGAATTTTACGATTGGACCATTATTTAGGGAGATACAGCCATTTTCGTGCTCAGAAGTGAACTTGGCAAAAAACTAAAATTTTTTCCGTACCCAAAAAATGAAAATTTGCGAAAAATTTAAATATTTTAGATTTTGGTATCATTTTAAAGCGCTATTCTTCTTCTATCCAAAACTGTTTGAATTTTTACGATTGGACCATTATTTAGGGAGATACAGCCATTTTCGTGCTCAGAAGTGAACTTGGCAAAAAACTAAAATTTTTCCGTATCAAAAAATGAAAATTTGCGAAAAATTTAAATATTTTAGATTTTGGTATCATTTTAAAGCGCTATTCTTCTTCTATCCAAAACTGTTTGAATTTTTACGATTGGACCATTATTTAGGGAGATACAGCCATTTTCGTGCTCAGAAGTGAACTTGGCAAAAACTAAAATTTTTTCCGTACCCCCTGGCATCAAAAAAATGAAAATTTGCGAAAAATTTAAATATTTTGGATTTTGGTATCATTTTAAAGCGCTATTCTTCTTCTATCCAAAACTGTTTGAATTTTTACGATTGGACCATTATTTAGGAGATACAGCCATTTTCGTGCTCAGAAGTGAACTTGGCAAAAACTAAAATTTTTCCGTACCCTGGCATCAAAAATGAAAATGCGAAAAATTTAAATATTTTAGATTTTGGTATCATTTTAAAGCGCTATTCTTCTTCTATCCAAAACTGTTTGAATTTTTACGATTGGACCATTATTTAGGGAGATACAGCCATTTTCGTGCTCAGAAGTGAACTTGGCAAAAACTAAAATTTTTCCGTACCATCAAAAATGAAAATTTGCGAAAAATTTAAATATTTTAGATTTTGGTATCATTTTAAAGCGCTATTCTTCTTCTATCCAAAACTGTTTGAATTTTTACGATTGGACCATTATTTAGGGAGATACAGCCATTTTCGTGCTCAGAAGTGAACTTGGCAAAAAACTAAAATTTTTTCCGTACCCTGGCATCAAAAATGAAAATTTGCGAAAAATTTAAATATTTTAGATTTTTACGATTGGACCATTATTTAGGGAGATACAGCCATTTTCGTGCTCAGAAGTGAACTTGGCAAAAACTAAAATTTTTTCCGTACCCCCTGGCATCAAAAAAATGAAAATTTGCGAAAAATTTAAATATTTTAGATTTTGGTATCATTTTAAAGCGCTATTCTTCTTCTATCCAAAACTGTTTGAATTTTTACGATTGGACCATTATTTAGGGAGATACAGCCATTTTCGTGCTCAGAAGTGAACTTGGCAAAAACTAAAATTTTTTCCGTACCCCTGGCATCAAAAAAATGAAAATTTGCGAAAAATTTAAATATTTTAGATTTTGGTATCATTTTAAAGCGCTATTCTTCTTCTATCCAAAACTGTTTGAATTTTTACGATTGGACCATTATTTAGGGAGATACAGCCATTTTCGTGCTCAGAAGTGAACTTGGCAAAAAACTAAAATTTTTTCCGTACCCAAAAAATGAAAATTTGCGAAAAATTTAAATATTTTAGATTTTGGTATCATTTTAAAGCGCTATTCTTCTTCTATCCAAAACTGTTTGAATTTTTACGATTGGACCATTATTTAGGGAGATACAGCCATTTTCGTGCTCAGAAGTGAACTTGGCAAAAACTAAAATTTTTCCGTACCCCCTGGCATCAAAATGAAAATTTGCGAAAAATTTAAATATTTTAGATTTTGGTATCATTTTAAAGCGCTATTCTTCTTCTATCCAAAACTGTTTGAATTTTTACGATTGGACCATTATTTAGGGAGATACAGCCATTTTCGTGCTCAGAAGTGAACTTGGCAAAAAAACTAAAATTTTTTCCGTACCCCCTGGCATCAAAAAAATGAAAATTTGCGAAAAATTTAAATATTTTAGATTTTGGTATCATTTTAAAGCGCTATTCTTCTTCTATCCAAAACTGTTTGAATTTTTACGATTGGACCATTATTTAGGTAGATACAGCCATTTTCGTGCTCAGAAGTGAACTTGGCAAAAACTAAAATTTTTCCGTACCCTGAATCGAAAAATTTAAATATTTTAGATTTTGGTATCATTTTAAAGCGCTATTCTTCTTCTATCCAAAACTGTTTGAATTTTTACGATTGGACCATTATTTAGGAGATACAGCCATTTTCGTGCTCAGAAGTGAACTTGGCAAAAACTAAAATTTTTCCGTACCCTGGCATCAAAAATGAAAATTTGCGAAAAATTTAAATATTTTAGATTTTGGTATCATTTTAAAGCGCTATTCTTCTTCTATCCAAAACTGTTTGAATTTTTACGATTGGACCATTATTTAGGGAGATACAGCCATTTTCGTGCTCAGAAGTGAACTTGGCAAAAACTAAAATTTTTCCGTACCCTGGCATCAAAAATGAAAATTGCGAAAAATTTAAATATTTTAGATTTTGGTATCATTTTAAAGCGCTATTCTTCTTCTATCCAAAACTGTTTGAATTTTTACGATTGGACCATTATTTAGGGAGATACAGCCATTTTCGTGCTCAGAAGTGAACTTGGCAAAAACTAAAATTTTTTCCGTACCCCCTGGCATCAAAAAAATGAAAATTTGCGAAAAATTTAAATATTTTGGATTTTGGTATCATTTTAAAGCGCTATTCTTCTTCTATCCAAAACTGTTTGAATTTTTACGATTGGACCATTATTTAGGGAGATACAGCCATTTTCGTGCTCAGATTAGATTTTGGTATCATTTTAAAGCGCTATTCTTCTTCTATCCAAAACTGTTTGAATTTTTACGATTGGACCATTATTTAGGGAGATACAGCCATTTTCGTGCTCAGAAGTGAACTTGGCAAAAAACTAAAATTTTTTCCGTACCCAAAAATGAAAATTTGCGAAAAATTTAAATATTTTAGATTTTGGTATCATTTTAAAGCGCTATTCTTCTTCTATCCAAAACTGTTTGAATTTTTACGATTGGACCATTATTTAGGGAGATACAGCCATTTTCGTGCTCAGAAGTGAACTTGGCAAAAACTAAAATTTTTCCGTACCCCCTGGCATCAAAAAAATGAAAATTTGCGAAAAATTTAAATATTTTAGATTTTGGTATCATTTTAAAGCGCTATTCTTCTTCTATCCAAAACTGTTTGAATTTTTACGATTGGACCATTATTTAGGAGATACAGCCATTTTCGTGCTCAGAAGTGAACTTGGCAAAAACTAAAATTTTTCCGTACCCTGGCATCAAAAATGAAAATTTGCGAAAATTTAAATATTTTAGATTTTGGTATCATTTTAAAGCGCTATTCTTCTTCTATCCAAAACTGTTTGAATTTTTACGATTGGACCATTATTTAGGAGATACAGCCATTTTCGTGCTCAGAAGTGAACTTGGCAAAAACTAAAATTTTTCCGTACCCTGGCATCAAAAATGAAAATTTGCGAAAAATTTAAATATTTTAGATTTTGGTATCATTTTAAAGCGCTATTCTTCTTCTATCCAAAACTGTTTGAATTTTTACGATTGGACCATTATTTAGGGAGATACAGCCATTTTCGTGCTCAGAAGTGAACTTGGCAAAAACTAAAATTTTTCCGTACCCAAAAATGAAAATTTGCGAAAAATTTAAATATTTTAGATTTTGGTATCATTTTAAAGCGCTATTCTTCTTCTATCCAAAACTGTTTGAATTTTTACGATTGGACCATTATTTAGGAGATACAGCCATTTTCGTGCTCAGAAGTGAACTTGGCAAAAACTAAAATTTTTTCCGTACCCCCTGGCATCAAAAAAATGAAAATTTGCGAAAAATTTAAATATTTTAGATTTTGGTATCATTTTAAAGCGCTATTCTTCTTCTATCCAAAACTGTTTGAATTTTTACGATTGGACCATTATTTAGGGAGATACAGCCATTTTCGTGCTCAGAAGTGAACTTGGCAAAAACTAAAATTTTTCCGTACCCCCTGGCATCAAAAAAATGAAAATTTGCGAAAAATTTAAATATTTTAGATTTTGGTATCATTTTAAAGCGCTATTCTTCTTCTATCCAAAACTGTTTGAATTTTTACGATTGGACCATTATTTAGGGAGATACAGCCATTTTCGTGCTCAGAAGTGAACTTGGCAAAAACTAAAATTTTTCCAAAAAAATGAAAATTTGCGAAAAATTTAAATATTTTAGATTTTGGTATCATTTTAAAGCGCTATTCTTCTTCTATCCAAAACTGTTTGAATTTTTACGATTGGACCATTATTTAGGGAGATACAGCCATTTTCGTGCTCATAAGTGAACTTGGCAAAAACTAAAATTTTTCCGTACCCCCTGGTATCAAAAAAACGAAAATTTTTGAAAAATTTAAATATTTTAAATTTTGGTATCATTTTAAAGCGCTATTCTTCTTCTATCCAAAACTGTTTGAATTTTTACGATTGGACCATTATTTAGGGAGATACAGCCTTTTTCGTGCTCATAAGTGAACTTGGCAAAAACTAAAATTTTTCCGTACCCCCTGGCATCAAAAAAATGAAAATTTGTGAAAATTTAAATATTTTAAATTTTGGTATCATTTTAAAGCGCTATTCTTCTTCTATCCAAAACTGTTTGAATTTTTACGATTGGACCATTATTTAGGGAGATACAGCCTTTTTCGTGCTCATAAGTGAACTTGGCAAAAACTAAAATTTTTTCCATACCCCCTGGTATCAAAAAAACGAAAATTTTTGAAAAATTTAAATATTTTAAATTTTGGTATCATTTTAAAGCGCTATTCTTCTTCTATCCAAAACTGTTTGAATTTTACGATTGGACCATTATTTAGGAGATACAGCCATTTTCGTGCTCAGAAGTGAACTTGGCAAAAACTAAAATTTTTCCGTACCCCCTGGCATCAAAAAATGAAAATTTGCGAAAAATTTAAATATTTTAGATTTTGGTATCATTTTAAAGCGCTATTCTTCTTCTATCCAAAACTGTTTGAATTTTTACGATTGGACCATTATTTAGGGAGATACAGCCATTTTCGTGCTCAGAAGTGAACTTGGCAAAAAACTAAAATTTTTTCCGTACCCAAAAAATGAAAATTTGCGAAAAATTTAAATATTTTAGATTTTGGTATCATTTTAAAGCGCTATTCTTCTTCTATCCAAAACTGTTTGAATTTTTACGATTGGACCATTATTTAGGGAGATACAGCCATTTTCGTGCTCAGAAGTGAACTTGGCAAAAACTAAAATTTTTCCGTACCCCCTGGCATCAAAAAAATGAAAATTTGCGAAAAATTTAAATATTTTAGATTTTGGTATCATTTTAAAGCGCTATTCTTCTTCTATCCAAAACTGTTTGAATTTTACGATTGGACCATTATTTAGGGAGATACAGCCATTTTCGTGCTCAGAAGTGAACTTGGCAAAAAACTAAAATTTTTCCGTACCCAAAAATGAAAATTTGCGAAAAATTTAAATATTTTAGATTTTGGTATCATTTTAAAGCGCTATTCTTCTTCTATCCAAAACTGTTTGAATTTTACGATTGGACCATTATTTAGGAGATACAGCCATTTTCGTGCTCATAAGTGAACTTGGCAAAAACTAAAATTTTTTCCGTACCCCCTGGTATCAAAAAAACGAAAATTTTTGAAAAATTTAAATATTTTAAATTTTGGTATCATTTTAAAGCGCTATTCTTCTTCTATCCAAAACTGTTTGAATTTTTACGATTGGACCATTATTTAGGGAGATACAGCCTTTTTCGTGCTCATAAGTGAACTTGGCAAAAACTAAAATTTTTTACCCCTGGTATCAAAAATGAAAATTTTGAAAAATTTAAATATTTTAAATTTTGGTATCATTTTAAAGCGCTATTCTTCTTCTATCCAAAACTGTTTGAATTTTTACGATTGGACCATTATTTAGGAGATACAGCCTTTTTCGTGCTCATAAGTGAACTTGGCAAAAACTAAAATTTTTTCCATACCCCCTGGTATCAAAAAAATGAAAATTTTTGAAAAATTTAAATATTTTAAATTTTGGTATCATTTTAAAGCGCTATTCTTCTTCTATCCAAAACTGTTTGAATTTTTACGATTGGACCATTATTTAGGAGATACAGCCATTTTCGTGCTCAGAAGTGAACTTGGCAAAACTAAAATTTTTCCACCCTGGTAAAAAAAAATGCGAAAAATTTAAATATTTTAGATTTTGGTATCATTTTAAAGCGCTATTCTTCTTCTATCCAAAACTGTTTGAATTTTTACGATTGGACCATTATTTAGGAGATACAGCCATTTTCGTGCTCAGAAGTGAACTTGGCAAAAACTAAAATTTTTCCGTACCCCTGGCATCAAAAATGAAAATTTGAAAAATTTAAATATTTTAGATTTTGGTATCATTTTAAAGCGCTATTCTTCTTCTATCCAAAACTGTTTGAATTTTTACGATTGGACCATTATTTAGGGAGATACAGCCATTTTCGTGCTCAGAAGTGAACTTGGCAAAACTAAAATTTTTCCGTACCCTGGCATCAAAAATGAAAATTTGAAAAATTTAAATATTTTAAATTTTGGTATCATTTTAAAGCGCTATTCTTCTTCTATCCAAAACTGTTTGAATTTTTACGATTGGACCATTATTTAGGGAGATACAGCCTTTTTCGTGCTCATAAGTGAACTTGGCAAAAACTAAAATTTTTCCGTACCCAAAATGAAAATTTGCGAAAAATTTAAATATTTTAGATTTTGGTATCATTTTAAAGCGCTATTCTTCTTCTATCCAAAACTGTTTGAATTTTTACGATTGGACCATTATTTAGGGAGATACAGCCATTTTCGTGCTCAGAAGTGAACTTGGCAAAAACTAAAATTTTTCCGTACCCTGGCATCAAAAATGAAAATTGCGAAAAATTTAAATATTTTAGATTTTGGTATCATTTTAAAGCGCTATTCTTCTTCTATCCAAAACTGTTTGAATTTTTACGATTGGACCATTATTTAGGGAGATACAGCCATTTTCGTGCTCAGAAGTGAACTTGGCAAAACTAAAATTTTTACCCCTGGCATCAAAAATGAAAATTTGAAAAATTTAAATATTTTAGATTTTGGTATCATTTTAAAGCGCTATTCTTCTTCTATCCAAAACTGTTTGAATTTTTACGATTGGACCATTATTGAGGAGATACAGCCATTTTCGTGCTCAGAAGTGAACTTGGCAAAAAACTAAAATTTTTTCCGTACCCCTGGCATCAAAAAAATGAAAATTTGCGAAAAATTTAAATATTTTAGATTTTGGTATCATTTTAAAGCGCTATTCTTCTTCTATCCAAAACTGTTTGAATTTTTACGATTGGACCATTATTTAGGGAGATACAGCCATTTTCGTGCTCAGAAGTGAACTTGGCAAAAAACTAAAATTTTTTCCGTACCCCCTGGCATCAAAAAAATGAAAATTTGCGAAAAATTTAAATATTTTAGATTTTGGTATCATTTTAAAGCGCTATTCTTCTTCTATCCAAAACTGTTTGAATTTTTACGATTGGACCATTATTTAGGGAGATACAGCCATTTTCGTGCTCAGAAGTGAACTTGGCAAAAACTAAAATTTTTCCGTACCCAAAAAATGAAAATATGAAAAATTTAAATATTTTAGATTTTGGTATCATTTTAAAGCGCTATTCTTCTTCTATCCAAAACTGTTTGAATTTTTACGATTGGACCATTATTTAGGAGATACAGCCATTTTCGTGCTCAGAAGTGAACTTGGCAAAAACTAAAATTTTTCCGTACCCTGGCATCAAAAATGAAAATTTGCGAAAATTTAAATATTTTAGATTTTGGTATCATTTTAAAGCGCTATTCTTCTTCTATCCAAAACTGTTTGAATTTTTACGATTGGACCATTATTTAGGAGATACAGCCATTTTCGTGCTCAGAAGTGAACTTGGCAAAAACTAAAATTTTTCCGTACCCTGGCATCAAAAATGAAAATTTGCGAAAAATTTAAATATTTTAGATTTTGGTATCATTTTAAAGCGCTATTCTTCTTCTATCCAAAACTGTTTGAATTTTTACGATTGGACCATTATTTAGGGAGATACAGCCATTTTCGTGCTCAGAAGTGAACTTGGCAAAACTAAAATTTTTCCGTACCCAAAAAATGAAAATTTGAAAAATTTAAATATTTTAGATTTTGGTATCATTTTAAAGCGCTATTCTTCTTCTATCCAAAACTGTTTGAATTTTTACGATTGGACCATTATTTAGGGAGATACAGCCATTTTCGTGCTCAGAAGTGAACTTGGCAAAACTAAAATTTTTCCATACCCTGGCATGAAAATTTGCGAAAAATTTAAATATTTTAGATTTTGGTATCATTTTAAAGCGCTATTCTTCTTCTATCCAAAACTGTTTGAATTTTTACGATTGGACCATTATTTAGGAGATACAGCCATTTTCGTGCTCAGAAGTGAACTTGGCAAAAACTAAAATTTTTCCGTACCCCTGGCATCAAAAATGAAAATTTGCGAAAAATTTAAATATTTTAGATTTTGGTATCATTTTAAAGCGCTATTCTTCTTCTATCCAAAACTGTTTGAATTTTTACGATTGGACCATTATTTAGGAGATACAGCCATTTTCGTGCTCAGAAGTGAACTTGGCAAAACTAAAATTTTTCCGTACCCCTGGCATCAAAAAATGAAAATTGCGAAAAATTTAAATATTTTAGATTTTGGTATCATTTTAAAGCTATTCTTCTTCTATCCAAAACTGTTTGAATTTTACGATTGGACCATTATTTAGGGAGATACAGCCATTTTCGTGCTCAGAAGTGAACTTGGCAAAAACTAAAATTTTTCCGTACCCAAAATGAAAATTTGCGAAAAATTTAAATATTTTAGATTTTGGTATCATTTTAAAGCGCTGTTCTTCTTCTATCCAAAACTGTTTGAATTTTTACGATTGGACCATTATTTAGGGAGATACAGCCATTTTCGTGCTCAGAAGTGAACTTGGCAAAAAACTAAAATTTTTTACCATCAAAAAATGAAAATATGCGAAAAATTTAAATATTTTAGATTTTGGTATCATTTTAAAGCGCTATTCTTCTTCTATCCAAAACTGTTTGAATTTTTACGATTGGACCATTATTTAGGAGATACAGCCATTTTCGTGCTCAGAAGTGAACTTGGCAAAACTAAAATTTTTCCGTACCCCTGGCATCAAAAATGAAAATATGCGAAAATTTAAATATTTTAGATTTTGGTATCATTTTAAAGCTTCTTCTATCCAAAACTGTTTGAATTTTTACGATTGGACCATTATTTAGGGAGATACAGCCATTTTCGTGCTCAGAAGTGAACTTGGCAAAAAACTAAAATTTTTTCCGTACCCCTGGCATCAAAAAAATGAAAATATGCGAAAAATTTAAATATTTTAGATTTTGGTATCATTTTAAAGCGCTATTCTTCTTCTATCCAAAACTGTTTGAATTTTTACGATTGGACCATTATTTAGGGAGATACAGCCATTTTCGTGCTCAGAAGTGAACTTGGCAAAAAACTAAAATTTTTCCGTAAAAAAATGAAAATATGCGAAAAATTTAAATATTTTAGATTTTGGTATCATTTTAAAGCGCTATTCTTCTTCTATCCAAAACTGTTTGAATTTTACGATTGGACCATTATTTAGGAGATACAGCCATTTTCGTGCTCAGAAGTGAACTTGGCAAAACTAAAATTTTTCCGTACCCCTGGCATCAAAAATGAAAATATGCGAAAAATTTAAATATTTTAGATTTTGGTATCATTTTAAAGCGCTATTCTTCTTCTATCCAAAACTGTTTGAATTTTACGATTGGACCATTATTTAGGAGATACAGCCATTTTCGTGCTCAGAAGTGAACTTGGCAAAAACTAAAATTTTTCCGTACCCCCAAAAATGAAAATATGAAAAATTTAAATATTTTAAATTTTGGTATCATTTTAAAGCGCTATTCTTCTTCTATCCAAAACTGTTTGAATTTTTACGATTGGACCATTATTTAGGAGATACAGCCTTTTTCGTGCTCATAAGTGAACTTGGCAAAAACTAAAATTTTTTCCATACCCCCTGGTATCAAAAAAACGAAAATTTTTGAAAAATTTAAATATTTTAAATTTTGGTATCATTTTAAAGCGCTATTCTTCTTCTATCCAAAACTGTTTGAATTTTTACGATTGGACCATTATTTAGGAGATACAGCCATTTTCGTGCTCAGAAGTGAACTTGGCAAAAACTAAAATTTTTCCGTACCCAAAAATGAAAATATTTGAAAAAATTTAAATATTTTAGATTTTGGTATCATTTTAAAGCGCTATTCTTCTTCTATCCAAAACTGTTTGAATTTTACGATTGGACCATTATTTAGGAGATACAGCCATTTTCGTGCTCAGAAGTGAACTTGGCAAAACTAAAATTTTTCCGTACCCTGGCAATGAAAATTTGCGAAAAATTTAAATATTTTAGATTTTGGTATCATTTAAAGCGCTATTCTTCTTCTATCCAAAACTGTTTGAATTTTACGATTGGACCATTATTTAGGGAGATACAGCCATTTTCGTGCTCAGAAGTGAACTTGGCAAAACTAAAATTTTTCCACCCTGGCATCAAAAATGAAAATTTGCGAAAAATTTAAATATTTTAGATTTTGGTATCATTTTAAAGCGCTATTCTTCTTCTATCCAAAACTGTTTGAATTTTTACGATTGGACCATTATTTAGGGAGATACAGCCATTTTCGTGCTCAGAAGTGAACTTGGCAAAAAACTAAAATTTTTTCCGTAGCCAAAAAAATGAAAATTTGCGAAAAATTTAAATATTTTAGATTTTGGTATCATTTTAAAGCGCTATTCTTCTTCTATCCAAAACTGTTTGAATTTTTACGATTGGACCATTATTTAGGAGATACAGCCATTTTCGTGCTCAGAAGTGAACTTGGCAAAAACTAAAATTTTTCTACCCATCAAAAAATGAAAATATGCGAAAAATTTAAATATTTTAGATTTTGGTATCATTTTAAAGCTATTCTTCTTCTATCCAAAACTGTTTGAATTTTTACGATTGGACCATTATTTAGGGAGATACAGCCATTTTCGTGCTCAGAAGTGAACTTGGCAAAACTAAAATTTTTCCGTACCCTGGCATCAAAAATGAAAATTTGTGAAAAATTTAAATATTTTAGATTTTGGTATCATTTTAAAGCGCTATTCTTCTTCTATCCAAAACTGTTTGAATTTTACGATTGGACCATTATTTAGGAGATACAGCCATTTTCGTGCTCAGAAGTGAACTTGGCAAAAACTAAAATTTTTCCGTATGATCAAAATGAAAATATGCGAAAATTTAAATATTTTAGATTTTGGTATCATTTTAAAGCTATTCTTCTTCTATCCAAAACTGTTTGAATTTTACGATTGGACCATTATTTAGGAGATACAGCCATTTTCGTGCTCAGAAGTGAACTAAAAACTAAAATTTTTCCATACCCTGGCATCAAAAATGAAAATTTGCGAAAAATTTAAATATTTTAGATTTTGGTATCATTTTAAAGCGCTATTCTTCTTCTATCCAAAACTGTTTGAATTTTTACGATTGGACCATTATTTAGGGAGATACAGCCTTTTTCGTGCTCATAAGTGAACTTGGCAAAAACTAAAATTTTTTCCTGGTATCAAAAAAACGAAAATTTTTGAAAAATTTAAATATTTTAAATTTTGGTATCATTTTAAAGCGCTATTCTTCTTCTATCCAAAACTGTTTGAATTTTACGATTGGACCATTATTTAGGAGATACAGCCATTTTCGTGCTCAGAAGTGAACTTGGCAAAAACTAAAATTTTTCCGTACCCCCATCAAAAATGAAAATTTGAAAAATTTAAATATTTTAGATTTTGGTATCATTTTAAAGCGCTATTCTTCTTCTATCCAAAACTGTTTGAATTTTACGATTGGACCATTATTTAGGGAGATACAGCCATTTTCGTGCTCAGAAGTGAACTTGGCAAAAACTAAAATTTTTCCATACCCCTGGCATCAAAAATGAAAATATGCGAAAATTTAAATATTTTAGATTTTGGTATCATTTTAAAGCGCTATTCTTCTTCTATCAAAACTGTTTGAATTTTACGATTGGACCATTATTTAGGGAGATACAGCCATTTTCGTGCTCAGAAGTGAACTTGGAAAAACTAAAATTTTTCCACAGCATAAAAATGAAAATTTGCGAAAAATTTAAATATTTTAGATTTTGGTATCATTTTAAAGCGCTATTCTTCTATCCAAAACTGTTTGAATTTTTACGATTGGACCATTATTTAGGAGATACAGCCTTTTTCGTGCTCATAAGTGAACTTGGCAAAAACTAAAATTTTTTCCATACCCTGGCATCAAAAATAAAATATGCGAAAAATTTAAATATTTTAGATTTTGGTATCATTTTAAAGCGCTATTCTTCTTCTATCCAAAACTGTTTGAATTTTACGATTGGACCATTATTTAGGGAGATACAGCCATTTTCGTGCTCAGAAGTGAACTTGGCAAAACTAAAATTTTTCCGTGGCATCAAAAATGAAAATTTGCGAAAAATTTAAATATTTTAAATTTTGGTATCATTTTAAAGCGCTATTCTTCTTCTATCCAAAACTGTTTGAATTTTTACGATTGGACCATTATTTAGGGAGATACAGCCTTTTTCGTGCTCATAAGTGAACTTGGCAAAAACTAAAATTTTTTCCATACCCCTGTATCAAAAAAACGAAAATTTTTGAAAAATTTAAATATTTTAAATTTTGGTATCATTTTAAAGCGCTATTCTTCTTCTATCCAAAACTGTTTGAATTTTTACGATTGGACCATTATTTAGGGAGATACAGCCATTTTCGTGCTCAGAGTGAACTTGGCAAAACTAAAATTTTTCCTACCCCCAAAAAATGAAAATTTGCGAAAATTTAAATATTTTGATTTTGGTATCATTTTAAAGCCTTCTTCTTCTATCCAAAACTGTTTGAATTTTGATTGGACCATTATTTAGGGAGATACAGCCATTTTCGTGCTCAGAACTTGGCAAAAACTAAATTTTTCATACCCTGCATCAAAAATGAAAATTTGCTGAAAAATTTAAATATTTTAGATTTTGGTATCATTTTAAAGCGCTATTCTTCTTCTATCCAAAACTGTTTGAATTTTACGATTGGACCATTATTTAGGAGATACAGCCATTTTCGTGCTCAGAAGTGAACTTGGCAAAAACTAAAATTTCCGTACCCTGGCATCAAAAAATGAAAATTTGCGAAAAATTTAAATATTTTAGATTTTGGTATCATTTTAAAGCGCTATTCTTCTTCTATCCAAAACTGTTTGAATTTTACGATTGGACCATTATTTAGGGAGATACAGCCATTTTCGTGCTCAGAAGTGAACTTGGCAAAACTAAAATTTTTCCGTAGTAAAAAAAAAATGAAAATTTGCGAAAATTTAAATATTTTAGAATTTTGGTATCATTTTAAAGCGCTATTCTTCTTCTATCAAAACTGTTTGAATTTTGATTGGACCATTATTTAGGAGATACAGCCATTTTCGTGCTCAGAAGTGAACTTGGCAAAAACTAAAATTTTTCCGTACTGAAATGAAAATAATGCGAAAAATTTAAATATTTTAGATTTTGGTATCATTTTAAAGCGCTATTCTTCTTCTATCCAAAACTGTTTGAATTTTTACGATTGGACCATTATTTAGGGAGATACAGCCATTTTCGTGCTCAGAAGTGAACTTGGCAAAAACTAAAATTTTTCCGTACCCATCAAAATGAAAATTTGCGAAAAATTTAAATATTTTAGATTTTGGTATCATTTTAAAGCGCTATTCTTCTTCTATCCAAAACTGTTTGAATTTTACGATTGGACCATTATTTAGGGAGATACAGCCATTTTCGTGCTCAGAAGTGAACTTGGCAAAAACTAAAATTTTTCCGTAGCCAAAAATGAAAATTTGAAAAATTTAAATATTTTAGGTATCATTTTAAAGCGCTATTCTTCTTCTATCAAAACTGTTTGAATTTTACGATTGGACCATTATTTAGGAGATACAGCCATTTTCGTGCTCAGAAGTGAACTTGGCAAAAACTAAAATTTTTTCCGTACCCAATCAAAAATGAAAATTTGCGAAAATTTAAATATTTTAGATTTTGGTATCATTTTAAAGCGCTATTCTTCTTCTATCCAAAACTGTTTGAATTTTTACGATTGGACCATTATTTAGGGAGATACAGCCATTTTGTGCTCAGAAGTGAACTTGGCAAAACTAAAATTTTTCCGTACCAAAAAATGAAAATTTGCGAAAATTTAAATATTTTAGATTTTGGTATCATTTTAAAGCGCTATTCTTCTTCTATCCAAAACTGTTTGAATTTTACGATTGGACCATTATTTAGGGAGATACAGCCATTTTCGTGCTCAGAAGTGAACTTGCAAAAACTAAAATTTTTCCATACCCTGGCATCAAAAAATGAAAATTTGCGAAAAATTTAAATATTTTAGATTTTGGTATCATTTTAAAGCCTATTCTTCTTCTATCAAAACTGTTTGAATTTTTACGATTGGACCATTATTTAGGGAGATACAGCCATTTTCGTGCTCAGAAGTGAACTTGGCAAAAACTAAAATTTTTCCGTACCCAAAAAAATGAAAATTTGCGAAAATTTAAATATTTTAGATTTTGGTATCATTTTAAAGCGCTATTCTTCTTCTATCAAAACTGTTTGAATTTTACGATTGGACCATTATTTGGGAGATACAGCCATTTTCGTGCTCAGAAGTGAACTTGGCAAAAACTAAAATTTTCCGTACCCCTGCATCAAAAATGAAAATTTGCGAAAAATTAAATATTTTAGATTTTGGTATCATTTTAAAGCGCTATTCTTCTTCTATCCAAAACTGTTTGAATTTTACGATTGGACCATTATTTAGGAGATACAGCCATTTTCGTGCTCAGAAGTGAACTTGCAAAAACTAAAATTTTTCCATACCCTGGCATCAAAAAATGAAAATTTGCGAAAAATTTAAATATTTTAGATTTTGGTATCATTTTAAAGCGCTATTCTTCTTCTATCCAAAACTGTTTGAATTTTTACGATTGGACCATTATTTAGGAGATACAGCCATTTTCGTGCTCAGAAGTGAACTTGGCAAAAACTAAAATTTTTCCGTATCCAAAAAATGAAAATTTGCGAAAAATTTAAATATTTTAGATTTTGGTATCATTTTAAAGCGCTATTCTTCTTCTATCCAAAACTGTTTGAATTTTTACGATTGGACCATTATTTAGGAGATACAGCCATTTTCGTGCTCAGAAGTGAACTTGGCAAAAACTAAAATTTTTCCGTGTAAAAAATGAAAATTTGAAAAAATTTAAATATTTTAAATTTTGGTATCATTTTAAAGCGCTATTCTTCTTCTATCCAAAACTGTTTGAATTTTTACGATTGGACCATTATTTAGGGAGATACAGCCTTTTTCGTGCTCAGAAGTGAACTTGGCAAAAACTAAAATTTTTCCACGTAATATAAAAAATGAAAATTTTCGAAAAATTTAAATATTTTAGATTTTGGTATCATTTTAAAGCGCTATTCTTCTTCTCCAAAACTGTTTGAATTTTACGATTGGACCATTATTTAGGAGATACAGCCATTTTCGTGCTCAGAGTGAACTTGGCAAAAACTAAAATTTTTTCCCTAGCAAAAAATGAAAATTTGCGAAAAATTTAAATATTTTAGATTTTGGTATCATTTTAAAGCGCTATTCTTCTTCTATCCAAAACTGTTTGAATTTTACGATTGGACCATTATTTAGGGAGATACAGCCATTTTCGTGCTCAGAAGTGAACTTGGCAAAAAACTAAAATTTTTTCCGTACCAAAAAAAATGAAAATTTGCGAAAAATTTAAATATTTTAGATTTTGGTATCATTTTAAAGCGCTATTCTTCTTCTATCCAAAACTGTTTGAATTTTACGATTGGACCATTATTTAGGAGATACAGCCATTTTCGTGCTCAAAGTGAACTTGGCAAAAAACTAAAATTTTTCCATTACAAAAATGAAAATTTGCGAAAAATTTAAATATTTTAGATTTTGGTATCATTTTAAAGCGCTATTCTTCTTCTATCAAAACTGTTTGAATTTTACGATTGGACCATTATTTAGGGAGATACAGCCATTTTCGTGCTCAGAAGTGAACTTGGCAAAAACTAAAATTTTTCCGTAGCCAAAAATGAAAATTTGCGAAAAATTTAAATATTTTAGATTTTGGTATCATTTTAAAGCGCTATTCTTCTTCTATCAAAACTGTTTGAATTTTACGATTGGACCATTATTTAGGAGATACAGCCATTTTCGTGCTCAGAAGTGAACTTGGCAAAAACTAAAATTTTTCCGTATCAAAAATGAAAATTTGCGAAAAATTTAAATATTTTTGATTTTGGTATCATTTTAAAGCTATTCTTCTTCTATCAAAACTGTTTGAATTTTTACGATTGGACCATTATTTAGGAGATACAGCCATTTTCGTGCTCAGAAGTGAACTTGGCAAAAACTAAAATTTTTCCATAGCCAAAAAATGAAAATTTGCGAAAAATTTAAATATTTTAGATTTTGGTATCATTTTAAAGCGCTATTCTTCTTCTATCCAAAACTGTTTGAATTTTGATTGGACCATTATTTGGGAGATACAGCCATTTTCGTGCTCAAGTGAACTTGCAAAAACTAAAATTTTCCGTACCAGCATCAAAAAATGAAAATGAAAATTTAAATATTTTAGATTTTGGTATCATTTTAAAGCGCTATTCTTCTTCTATCAAAACTGTTTGAATTTTTACGATTGGACCATTATTTAGGGAGATACAGCCATTTTCGTGCTCAGAGTGAACTTGGCAAAAACTAAAATTTTCCATACCCCTGCATCAAAAATGAAAATTTGCGAAAAATTTAAATATTTTAATTTTGGTATCATTTTAAAGCGCTATTCTTCTTCTATCCAAAACTGTTTGAATTTTTACGATTGGACCATTATTTAGGAGATACAGCCATTTTCGTGCTCAGAAGTGAACTTGGCAAAAACTAAAATTTTTTCCGTATGAAAAAAATGAAAATTTACGAAAATTTAAATATTTTAGATTTTGGTATCATTTTAAAGCGCTATTCTTCTTCTATCAAAACTGTTTGAATTTTTACGATTGGACCATTATTTAGGGAGATACAGCCATTTTCGTGCTCAGAGTGAACTTGGCAAAACTAAAATTTTCCATGTAAAAATGAAAATATGCGAAAAATTTAAATATTTTAAATTTTGGTATCATTTTAAAGCGCTATTCTTCTTCTATCCAAAACTGTTTGAATTTTTACGATTGGACCATTATTTGGGAGATACAATTTTCGTGCTCAGAAGTGAACTTGGCAAAAACTAAAATTTTCCATACCCAAAAAATGAAAATTTGCGAAAAATTTAAATATTTTAGATTTTGGTATCATTTTAAAGCGCTATTCTTCTTCTATCAAAACTGTTTGAATTTTACGATTGGACCATTATTTAGGGAGATACAGCCATTTTCGTGCTCAGAAGTGAACTTGTAAAAACTAAAATTTTTCCATACCCAAAAAAATGAAAATATGCGAAAAATTTAAATATTTTAGATTTTGGTATCATTTTAAAACGCTATTCTTCTTCTATCAAAACTGTTTGAATTTTTGATTGGACCATTATTTAGGAGATACAGCCATTTTCGTGCTCAAAGTGAACTTGGCAAAAACTAAAATTTTCGTACCCTGGCATCAAAAATGAAAATTTGCGAAAAATTTAAATATTTTAAATTTTGGTATCATTTTAAAGCGCTATTCTTCTTCTATCCAAAACTGTTTGAATTTTTACGATTGGACCATTATTTAGGGAGATACAGCCTTTTTCGTGCTCATAAGTGAACTTGGCAAAAACTAAAATTTTTTCCATACCCCCTGGTATCAAAAAAACGAAAATTTTTGAAAAATTTAAATATTTTATAATTTTGGTATCATTTTAAAGCGCTATTCTTCTTCTATCCAAAACTGTTTGAATTTTTACGATTGGACCATTATTTAGGGAGATACAGCCATTTTGTGCTCAAGTGAACTTGGCAAAAACTAAAATTTTTCCTTAAAAAAAAAATATGCGAAAAATTTAAATATTTTAGATTTTGGTATCATTTTAAAGGCTATTCTTCTTCTATCAAAACTGTTTGAATTTTTACGATTGGACCATTATTTAGGAGATACAGCCATTTTCGTGCTCAGAAGTGAACTTGGCAAAAACTAAAATTTTCCGTAGCCAAAAATGAAAATATGCGAAAAATTTAAATATTTTAGATTTTGGTATCATTTTAAACGCTATTCTTCTTCTATCCAAAACTGTTTGAATTTTTGATTGGACCATTATTTAGGAGATACAGCCATTTTCGTGCTCAGAAGTGAACTTGGCAAAAACTAAAATTTTTCATACCCCTGGCATCAAAAAATGAAAATTTGCGAAAAATTTAAATATTTTAGATTTTGGTATCATTTTAAAGCCTATTCTTCTTCTATCAAAACTGTTTGAATTTTTACGATTGGACCATTATTTAGGGAGATACAGCCATTTTCGTTCAGCAAGTGAACTTGGCAAAACTAAAATTTTTCCGTACCCAAAAAATGAAAATTTGAAAAATTTAAATATTTTAGATTTTGGTATCATTTTAAAGCGCTATTCTTCTTCTATCAAAACTGTTTGAATTTTTGATTGGACCATTATTTAGGGAGATACAGCCATTTTCGTGCTCAGAAGTGAACTTGGCAAAAAACTAAAATTTTCCATGTAAAATGAAAATTTCTGAAAAATTTAAATATTTTAGATTTTGGTATCATTTTAAAGCTATTCTTCTTCTATCAAAACTGTTTGAATTTTTCGATTGGACCATTATTTAGGAGATACAGCCATTTTCGTGCTCAGAAGTGAACTTGGCAAAAACTAAAATTTTTTCGTAATAAAAAATGAAAATTTGCGAAAATTTAAATATTTTAGATTTTGGTATCATTTTAAAGCGCTATTCTTCTTCTATCCAAAACTGTTTGAATTTTTACGATTGGACCATTATTTAGAGATACAGCCATTTTCGTGCTCAGAAGTGAACTTGGCAAAAAAACTAAAATTTTCCGTAGCCAAAAATGAAAATTTGCGAAAAATTTAAATATTTTAGATTTTGGTATCATTTTAAAGCCTATTCTTCTTCTATCCAAAACTGTTTGAATTTTTACGATTGGACCATTATTTAGGGAGATAGCCATTTTCGTGCTCAGAAGTGAACTTGGCAAAAACTAAATTTTCCGTACCCCTGGCATCAAAAATGAAATATGCGAAAATTTAAATATTTTAATTTTGGTATCATTTTAAAGCGCTATTCTTCTTCTATCCAAAACTGTTTGAATTTTACGATTGGACCATTATTTAGGAGATACAGCCATTTTCGTGCTCAAGAAGTGAACTTGCAAAAACTAAAATTTTTTCCATGTCAAAAATGAAAATTTGCGAAAAATTTAAATATTTTAGATTTTGGTATCATTTTAAAGCCTATTCTTCTTCTATCCAAAACTGTTTGAATTTTTACGATTGGACCATTATTTAGGGAGATACAGCCATTTTCGTGCTCAAGTGAACTTGGCAAAAACTAAAATTTTTCCCGTAGCCAAAATGAAAATTTGCGAAAAATTTAAATATTTTAGATTTTGGTATCATTTTAAAGCGCTATTCTTCTTCTATCCAAAACTGTTTGAATTTTACGATTGGACCATTATTTAGGAGATACAGCCATTTTCGTGCTCAGAGGTGAACTTGGCAAAAACTAAAATTTTTTTTCCTAATAAAAAATGAAAATTTGCGAAAAATTTAAATATTTTTAGATTTTGGTATCATTTTAAAGCGCTATTCTTCTTCTATCAAAACTGTTTGAATTTTGATTGGACCATTATTTAGGAGATACAGCCATTTTCGTGCTCAGAAGTGAACTTGGCAAAAACTAAAATTTTTTCCGTAATAAAAAAATGAAAATTTGCGAAAAATTTAAATATTTTAGATTTTGGTATCATTTTAAACTATTCTTCTTCTATCCAAAACTGTTTGAATTTTACGATTGGACCATTATTTAGGGAGATACAGCCATTTCGTGCTCGAAGTGAACGGCAAAAACTAAAATTTTTCCGTATATCAAAAATGAAAATACGAAAAATTTAAATATTTTAGATTTTGGTATCATTTTAAAGCGCTATTCTTCTTCTATCCAAAACTGTTTGAATTTTTACGATTGGACCATTATTTAGGAGATACAGCCATTTTCGTGCTCAAAGTGAACTTGGCAAAAACTAAATTTTTCCATAGTAAAAAATGAAAATTTGCTGAAAATTTAAATATTTTAGATTTTGGTATCATTTTAAAGCGCTATTCTTCTTCTATCCAAAACTGTTTGAATTTTACGATTGGACCATTATTTAGGGAGATACAGCCATTTTCGTGCTCAGAAGTGAACTTGGCAAAAACTAAATTTTCCCGTACCCTATCAAAAAAGAAAATTTTGAAAAATTTAAATATTTTAGATTTTGGTATCATTTTAAAGCCTATTCTTCTTCTATCAAAACTGTTTGAATTTTTACGATTGGACCATTATTTAGGAGATACAATTTTCTGCTCAGAAGTGAACTTGGCAAAAACTAAAATTTTTCCATAATAAAAATGAAAATTTCTGAAAAATTTAAATATTTTAGATTTTGGTATCATTTTAAAGCGCTATTCTTCTTCTATCAAAACTGTTTGAATTTTTGATTGGACCATTATTTAGGAGATACAGCCATTTTCGTGCTCAGAAGTGAACTTGCAAAACTAAAATTTTTCCATAGCCAAAAAATGAAAATTTCACGAAAATTTAAATATTTTAGATTTTGGTATCATTTTAAAGCGCTATTCTTCTTCTATCCAAAACTGTTTGAATTTTGATTGGACCATTATTTAGGGAGATACAGCCATTTTCGTGCTCAGAGTGAACGGCAAAAACTAAAATTTTTCCATGTAAAAAATGAAAATTTGCGAAAAATTTAAATATTTTAGATTTTGGTATCATTTTAAAGCGCTATTCTTCTTCTATCAAACTGTTTGAATTTTACGATTGGACCATTGGGGAGATACAGCCATTTTCGTTCATAGAAGAACTTGGCAAAAACTAAAATTTTTCCATGTAAAAAAATGAAAATATGCGAAAAATTTAAATATTTTAATTTTTTATCATTTTAAAGCGCTATTCTTCTTCTATCAAAACTGTTTGAATTTTTACGATTGGACCATTATTTAGGAGATACAGCCATTTTCGTGCTTCAGAAGTGAACTTGGCAAAAACTAAAATTTTCCATACCCAAAAAATGAAAATTTGCGAAAAATTTAAATATTTTAGATTTTGGTATCATTTTAAAGCTATTCTTCTTCTATCAAAACTGTTTGAATTTTTACGATTGGACCATTATTTAGGAGATACAATATTTTCGTGCTCAGAAGTGAACTTGGCAAAAACTAAAATTTTTTCCATAATAAAAAATAAGAAAATATGCGAAAAATTTAAATATTTTAGATTTTGGTATCATTTTAAAGCCTATTCTTCTTCTATCAAAACTGTTTGAATTTTTACGATTGGATTATTTAGGGAGATACAGCCATTTTCGTGCTCAGAGTGAACTTGGCAAAAAACTAAATTTTCCATACCCTAATCAAAAAAATGAAAATTTGCGAAAAATTTAAATATTTTAGATTTTGGTATCATTTTAAAGCCTTCTTCTTCTATCAAAACTGTTTGAATTTTACGATTGGACCATTATTTAGGAGATACAGCCATTTTCGTGCTCAGAGTGAACTTGCAAAAAACTAAAATTTTTTCCATAGTAAAAAATGAAAATATGCGAAAAATTTAAATATTTTAATTTTGGTATCATTTTAAATGCTATTCTTCTTCTATCCAAACTGTTTGAATTTTGATTGGACCATTATTTAGGGAGATACAGCCATTTTCGTGCTCAAGTGAACTTGGCAAAAACTAAAATTTTTCCGTACCCAAAAAGGAAATGAAAATATGCGAAAAATTTAAATATTTTTAGATTTTGGTATCATTTTAAAGCGCTATTCTTCTTCTATCCAAAACTGTTTGAATTTTACGATTGGACCATTATTTAGGAGATACAGCCATTTTCAGTGCTCAGAGTGAACTTGGCAAAAACTAAAATTTTCCGTAATAAAAATGAAAATTTACGAAAATTTAAATATTTTAGATTTTGGTATCATTTTAAAGCTATTCTTCTTCTATCCAAAACTGTTTGAATTTTTTGGATGGACGTGTTTGGAGATACAACCATTTCGACCTCAGGGTGAACTTGGCAAAACTAAAATTTTTTCCGTAGTACAAAAAATGAAAATTTGCGAAAAAATTTAAATATTTTAGATTTGGTATCATTTAAAAGTATTCTTCTTCTATCCAAAACTGTTTGA
>BGZK01002644.1:0-47240 GCA_005406025.1 Eumeta japonica
AATATGATTAAAAACCTATTAGACTAATGTTTTTACTAAATCTAAAAGCTTTGTTCCTAACATTCTGTATAAAAAAACTATCGAATAAGGGTTGTATAGTACTAAATTCGTATTTCCTTGAAATTCCTTAAAACAATAAAACTTGTACGTTTTAAATAAGAAATGAATTTAATTAATGGACTCTAATCCATTCTGCTTTGATAGAACTCAAATGCATAATAGATCAGAACGCGATTGTTCAGTTAAAGATTTATAACTTTCTCCGATCGCTCAAGAAGTTCGTTTCTTCGATATCAGCTCGTTTTTAGTTAATTATTGTTTTCTTCTTTTGATCCAAATGGCAATTAAGGTAGAAGTTTCTCCCAACAATTAAATTTTATTAGTTAAAAGAATGAATTAATGGAAACCCTTTCCTAATTTTACTCGAGTGTTTCAAATGCTTAACTATTTACGATTTAATAAAGATTATAAATTTACCAAAATAGCGTTAGTCAAACTCGTACACATAAGTTCTATGATATCAATATACAAAAAAGTATGCTATAAAAGTTTAAATATTGCAGAAACGTAGTTTGCTAAACGTAAAATAAATGTCATTTCAGGGAACATATTATTTCCTATTAAACCATTACAGCATATAATATCAAATATCAAAATTTTTTTAGACATCAATACTGTTAGACTAGTTCTTTATTAGTTAAAATAAGATCAGATATTAATCTGGCCTTTTACTTAACACTAAAGTCCTATATTTGAGTGTTTCCTTAACCTCAAGACATATTATGGCATTTTAACATGTCGCGGATACTCAAAGATTTTTTATGTTATACGTACGTCTGGTTCATGCGATTTATGACCAAGGATCTTGAGTTGAGTTGAGTCCTGAAACTTAGTTTGAGAAGAATTGAAATCCTGGAATCTCAACTTATACTCATATCAATAATACGCAAGAAAAAATTAAGTAAGGTTTGAAATAAATAGTGATCAACAGCGAACTAAATACTAGAAATAAAAATAACCTGTATTTGCATGTCCATATTTAAAGCGACAAACACCTTGAGAGGCTTTATAGTTTTATATTGACTAATCTGCCAGTAGATAAACAAAGTTTATCTCTATGTAAATTTAATGTGATTATTGAACACATACTTTATAAAAAAGAGTTTATAACATTTCGAATATTTACAATAATCATGTGCATGATCATCTAATATAACAAAATACACCTGTGCTCTAACTGGCTAGGTTTAAGTCGACATTAGAACAACTAAGACGAGACTTCTAAGTTACAAAGCTTCGCGTAGCACGTATCCAAGGCAGCTATTGTCAATTTCTGTAACAAATTTTGGTTATAAATAGCAAAAATTCAAGTATCTATTATTATTTTGAAATCAATTAATATATCATTGACATTGTTAAATTCAATAACTTTTTCCACCCACGCATGAAGGAAATTTTTTACCAACGAAAAAAATATGTTAGTGGTGTTTACTAGCAAAATGTACAATGCTGTGAGTTTTCTTTATGAGTCAGATCCACTCGTGATATCAATTGATCACGCGTGTACGAAGTTATTTTTTTTTTACATTGCCTAATTTAACGATAGCGTACTTCTTAGTGCATTGTTTTTTTGTATTAGTTTCATACTTAATTATAGTCACTAATAAATATATTTATATACAGTTACATTATATGTATAAATGTTACTCTCAAGTTTGTTATTCCTTTTTATGAGAGGAATTCGTTTTCAAGCCAGTGGTAAATTAACAAAATATAACTGATTGTATATTCCAAACATTATACGCACCAAAATAAGAATAAATTGTATTTGATTCTGAATTTGCTACTAAACATTAATTAATCAAAAAAAAAAACCTTTTTTTTATGTAGAAATGTCGTTACTTTTAATAAAATTTGTCGGAGTCTTTAAAAGCGCCTTTAATAGTCCCGTAAAAAATTACAGTTAATAGGAAAGTAAACTTCCTGCGCTTTCAAAACAGACCGGTCCAAAGCTCCGGGGAACTGTCTCAAAGCAGCATCTCCAATATCACAAAAGAGGCTTAAGGCCATTAAAAAACTCTAAACAACCTACGGCCCTTTAGAAACTATCACATTGCATTTTATACTTTCTGGCTTGCATTATTAATTTTAATCTCTGACACAAATAATAAAATGATGGTAAAGCTTTATGCCTTTTTTGTCCTTTTAGTCTAAAATTCGGCATTAGAAAAATACACCCTCATCTCTTAATTGAATGAAGTAAAGTTTTAAAGGCAGATAACAATATTATAAATTTATGAGTACAATGTCCGCCACCATAGTCCTGCTACTACAAACAGCACAACCATTAAGACTACTGCAATTTTTTACTCATAAGACACAATAACACTTTTTCCCTTAATAATATGTCTCACTATCACAAAAAAAAATTAGTGATGGGGAATTTCTAAGTAAAACTTAATGAATAATAATAAAACAATAATTCCTTAATTTTATTTCATGATTAGCGAAGTGGACGGGTAATGGCTTGTTTTTTAATATAAAACAATCACCATCTAACAAATGGAAATCGCCATTTGTTGTTGAGAATTAAAAGCATAACAACAATGCAATTACCTTGAAACTGTACGAAATGGTGCTTTGGAGCAATGTTTAGATTTTGTTGTATTTTTCCAGGGATGAGAATTTTTCCAGATATAGACAAAATTAAAATACAAATCTTTATTAAAATAAAAATTATAAAATAGCAAATGCACCACAACCATCAATGGACATGCTGTGTAGTATGCGATGGAAGCTCTCCTTAGTCACACATAGCCCACTGATAAACGTGCTTGTTAATAGTCACAGATAACTAACACAGATATCAGTGTTATCAATTTTAAAAGCCGTATAAGTATTATGGTTTTTCAGTGTCTTTGAGAAAAAGTGTTGTGCCTCCCTCATTTGAGTCTCAGCGACATTTGATTTTCTCTCTCTCTCTCTCTGTCTGTGTATATCTCTTTGTAAAATAAGCTACTTAAAGGCGGAAACCTCACGCTGCGTGGTTCAATATGTATTTTTAACATTTTTGGGATGAAGTTTCTTAAGAGGTTTGCTGGAAGTGCAAATTGACAAAAATCGCCACGTAAGAAAAAAGCGTTATGCCCTTTCCATATTCGATTCTCAGTGATTCTTTATCTCTCAACACATGTTAGTTACTAATTAGTTGTGGCGATAAACGAGCGTTGTGTTTTCACAATCATATTACATGCATTTGAATTAATAACAATGCCATTGAGGTAAACGGTTTCCATTATTTTTCCATTTATGTTCGTTCTGGAGATGTAGTTTCCGATTTTAAGTGTTTAATAAATTTATTATATAGACATAAAATCGACATCAACGTAAAAAAATACGTTATTGTGTAACTTAAGGAATTTCACAAACTTTTTTAATTACAAAAAACTATGGCACTGTTTAGAGCTTTATTTATTGGTTTTTTTAGTATATAACTTGTAATTCACTATTTTATACGTATTACTTATATCCAATTTTGATTAAATTAATATTTCATTTCGATTTTATTTGGTTCTGGAGAAAGAATTTTTAATTTTAAATCTTCAATAAACTCATTTTATATATAAAAAATTGCTATCTCTTATAAATTTTAAAAATTATGTAACTCTGTAGTTTGATAAGCTTAACTTTTTAGATAGTAGAAGACGATGACGCTGTTTAGTGCTTTATTTAATGTTTTTTTTTTATATAATCTATATTTCATTATTTTATGTGTATTGTATCCACATGTATGTAAATGAATATTTATCTTAAGATATTACTTTGTATTTCTCGTTTAATTACTTCCAAAAGTTATTAACTTATTTCACTATTCCTTTTATTTGATATAACATAATATAATGCGAAAGTACTTCATTCCAACCGGATGTCCCACCATCTTTATTTCTTTATAATTTTTGATTCGCACTTTTATATCTAATGAATAAATATTTTTTGAACTTTGTTCATAATAGGGGTCCCTCAATTACATATTTTCTTATACTGGATAGATACTGTTCTTCTTAGTTGTTTGTGTTTTACTAAAGAATCCATCAACGAATTTATAACTAAATGGAGAAGGGCTAATAAAGAAAGGAAGAGGCTGATGGAAGGATGTTGTGGTGCGATGAAAGGGAGTGGGTCACCGGAACTTTCACTCATTAGACGAATTGCAATAACGAAAACTGTGATTTCACTCCTGATATCTGTGAGAGTGCGGTATTGTACTGGTCGAGCAAACTCATTTACGTGCTGCAGCCAAGTTGACCACAGCATGGCTCTACCGCAATAAACTTAAATTATCACAAAAAAGTAATGACGACGTTTCACTAAAACGTTGAACTAAAACAAGTTTGTATAATATTGAGATGATTTTCAGTATTTAACGGTATAATGCAAATCATACCACGTACTGTTTACAGTTTAACTCGCGATCAATATCAAGTAAACAATTTTATACGAAAACGTAATATAGAAATTTGTAAAACAAAAATCATGTTTTAACAAATTATGCGAATAAACCATATTAACATATAGCGAATTACATTACGCCACAAATACATCCCTTTATTATTAAAACAAAAATTGTATAACGGAAAGATATTTGTCGAGGAAAGTAATTTCGTATTATTTATTAGTTTCTCATTTACATTTTACGATTTCGTTAATGTAAATTTTTGCTCGAACCTACCGAGTTCTTTAATACCGATAAGAATATAAATAAATATCAGTACCTATAAATCTTGATAAAATTTTACTTTCTACCTTTACAAAAAACTATTATGTGAAATATGTGGGATGATATTTAACACAAAAAAAATAAGTTTTCCAAAATTTATGTGTATTATTTGATTATTATGAAAATAGGAAACTAGCATATAACTTAATTCGATACCGAGCCTAAAAATGGAAAATCAATGGAAAAAAATTAAATAAATCAATCAATTTAACAATGGAAAAAAATTAAATACCCAAAAGGGGCCATCCATGAATTACGTCACACGTTGACACGTTGGGTTAGGGGTGGGGGTCAACGAAATGTGACAATGCGCGACAAGGAGCAAGTCAAAAGCTTTGTGACGTCAAATTCGAAAATAGGAAAACAAAAAAAGATTATATTTTGTCCAATATTTAATGTATTTTGAACAAAAAAATTGTAAAACTGCTGTTTTCATTTATGTGTAATCACCTGTGATAAGGACGGGGCGGGGGTCAAAACCTTATAATTT
Organism: Eumeta japonica; assembly: GCA_005406025.1. Classification (NCBI taxonomy): domain Eukaryota; kingdom Metazoa; phylum Arthropoda; class Insecta; order Lepidoptera; family Psychidae; genus Eumeta; species Eumeta japonica. The sequence continues at coordinate 5,268 of BGZK01002644.1, forward strand.
ATGTGACGTAATTTATGGATGGTCCCAAAGTTTATTTGAAATTCATTGCGTTTATATACAAAATATTAGTGAAACTGTATGAATTAACTTCAATCACCAATCGGCATTAAAATACAAACTGTCACAACGTCTATGTAGGCCAGTCAGTTCAGGCAGGATCATGCCAATCACTTTTTCCTTAGAAATTTGTTTTTCTGTTCATAAGCTGATTGGGTAAAAGCCTCAGTAACGCAGGTTCCTCAAACTTGTATAAGGTTGATATAATCATAGTGCGTGTTTTTAGCGGGAAGTTTCAGAGTTGGCCTACAGGGTTAACCTATTTTTTTGTATTTCAACGATAATGCTATGTTTCTGTGCAGCTTTCAAGCAGTTTCTTAAGTTTTGGTGCATAAGTATCGTTAAAAACAATGCATTTGAACATTGAAAAAGAAGTAAAGAGCGTATTCATTTCTAAAAAAAGGCCGTCAACACATTAGTGACTCCCGCGATTAGGGGTATCTATGGATGGCGTCAGTGATCACCTACTCTTTAGTCCTTCTCATACCAGTCTGCGCTTTAAAAATTCTATAAAAAACTTGTCGGGTGGTTAGTAAAAGTTAGATCTTTAATTACATTCATAAAAAAATGAAGTGCCGATTCCTCATTATTTTCATTACCCACATATACGAGCCTTAACCTCACTTGGCAACAATCGATTATATGTATCACTGACCTTTTATAAAATATACAATTTTCCTTTATTTTATTAGAGATTTACAGTAATTAAAAAAATGGGAATCATCAAGGAAAGCTTTAACGTTAATAAAGTGTTCTCTACGTTTTGTTTTAAACAAAATGTATTATGTTCAATTTCTCTTTATTGATTCGACATTAAGTACCACAAGTTGACTTTAAGACAAATTAAATACTTTCTGTCAACATTGATTTGTACCTGTTTTCTGGTACATTTCTCTAGTTTGTCGTTAAATAATTCGAAAATGCCCCGCTTTTTATGTTTGTACGAAACTTTAACATGAGCTATTGTTGGAATTCGGTATTTAATAAGATATAATATATAATGAATTTTTTTCTTAAGTCACGAAGAAATTATAGTGATACATTTAATAAAAACATATTAATAAGTATTTTATTACAACATCACATCCCAAGAATTTTAAAGAAGAATCCCTATTAAAGATTTTTTCACTGAAATCCGTTGGCTCTCGGACACTCAAAATATCTGAAAACAGAAGCCGGCATTGTACAATATATTCCCATCTGAATTTTTTAATACTAAAAGCTGAACGCGTCCTCAAGAAGATCTAGGACTGATGACACACGAGGAAATATAATGACCGTATATATTCCCTCCCTAAGGGCACTTTTGCTGTCACACAGCCTTCGCACGTGACGTCTCGCAATTTTCCATATAACGCAGCTTTATCATGATTGCGCATCGCATGATAAGAAAATCATTAAAAATCATCATATCGGTAAAATATTGGTCTCGTTGGATTTTATGTTGAAGATTGGCACAGTTATTCACATAATAGTTACACTTCAGCCACTATTTTTGGCGAGACACCGTGCTGATCTTATGCGTACGTAGCGCATCGGTACTCATATTCTTGACTAAATTGTCCTTATATATTATGTTAACTGATTGACATGAAATGTAAATTTGTATAATATTCATAAATTATATATAAAATATTCATAAACTTGATAATTCCTGTTCTATTTTACTTTATAAACCCTTTTGTCGTATAGTCACTTAAATTGAAATGAGATATTAATGCAACACAGTTTGCCGTCTATGAGCGATTAAAAGTTTACAACTTTAATGTTAAAAATCATCAAGTTAAATCGAAGATAAATAACATACAATTATATTTTTTTATTTTATTATGCGATGAAGCGGCTATAAACACAGCTATTTTTTGGTACTTGTCACATTAAGCCTGTTTTCAACAACTGAAGTGATTTGCATAAAACTTTAAAGTCGGCGTCAAGTGAATGGTCCTAATAAAAATTAGCTGGCGAGAGAAATGCAAAAGAGAAATTTACTAGAACTTAAAAAAAATACAAATTAGTGCTTTATCTACTTTTCCCTAAAATATTTATTTGCATGGGTTAAATATTTCAATATTATATTAGGAGTACAAATAAGTTTCCGTCGTTTTTTATAATAAAAAAATATTTATTGTGAAAGAACGTTATTTTAATTTTGGTCGAAGTATTGTCCATCACTAGCAACTACTTTTTTCCATCTTTCAGGCAGCGTTCGGATACTAAGTCTGAAGAACTCCTTACCTTTTGAGGCTATCCACAAATCGACCCAATTTTTTGTATCTTCATATGATGTGAACCGCTGCTCTGACAGAGCATGTGCCAAAGACAGGAACAGATGATAGTCAGACGGTGCAATGTCTGGTGAATACGACGAGTGGGGTAGTACTTCCCAATTAAGTGTTTTGAAATAGTTTTTTAACGGAAACACTGCATGCGGACGAGCATTATCTTGTGAAAGAATAATTTTATCGTGTATGGAGTAGTATTGAGGGCGTTTTTCCTTCAGAGCTCGGTTCGATTTCATCGAGTGTGTTCGATATAGAGTTCCAGTGATTGTTTCGCTTGGATTAAGCAACTCGAAATACACCACATCCAGCTGATCCCACCAAATACACAGAATGAGTTATTTTCTATGAATATTCGGTTTTGCTGTGGATGTTGACACGTGGCCAAGTAGTCTCTATGATTTTCTTCTTGTTGGATTATCATACTGTATCCACTTTTCATCACCAATGACTGTGAGGTAAAAAACTTTCTTTTTGCTTTACTACAAGCATTTCACTGATGTATTATCGGCGTTTAACATCTCTCGGTTTTAATTTGTATGGAAACCAATCAACTTGTTTATAAATCGTTCCTGATGATTTTAAACGATGCGAGACTGCTTGGTGAGTGACTTCTAAAGTAAGTGCAAGGTCCTTTTGTGTTTGAGACGAATCTTCTTCCAATAATTCTTCCAATTCTGCATCCTCAAAAATTTTTGGCCTTCCACTACGATCTTTGTCTTCTACGTCAAAATCATCTTTTTTAATCTTTTAAAACCACTCACGACATCTTCTATCACTCATAGAAGCTTCATTATTTGCTTCTACGAGAAATCCATGTGCCTCAGCTGCAGATTTTTTTAATTAAAGAAATAAATTAAAAACCAAATGACGCTTATTTGTCTCACATTTAGACATATTGAAATAAAAAAAATATATGATGCTAATATGAAGTTAATAATATGATAGGGGTATATTGTTTTTGAATAAACAATCTAATTTTCCAAAATTAATTAATTTTAAAGAATTAAAATGGCCAAACTTTGGGGACACAGTTCGTTGTGTTTCTTTACAGCTTTCATTCATCTCTCTTTAAGTTTGTGTGAATACCAAAGAAGTCGACGGCACACAGGTGCACAAATTGTACTTAGGACTTCATTTTACTAGACTTATACTACTTTTCGAAAAATATCTATAACCTATATAACTTTCATGCCATTTTTTTTAGGTACCGGTGCCAAAAATATTTATGATTGATGATTTCATTTCATTTGATCATCTAACATTGATACAACGATGTAGTGGTCGTACATATCGAGCTATTTCAAATAATACTGTTTATATTTCCTTTACATATTTATCTATATTTATGTGAAAATAAGAATTTTACAAAGAAGAAAAATTATTGCAGATTTCTTGCTTGCATTTATACGTTGTCACCAACAGAATCACTGCACAGAAATCTAATCGGCACTGAAGCGGCACTAAGTTATAAGATAAATAATATAACAAAACAAGATCCTAACTTTGCCTTTTCTTTAGATTAGTACGCAGAGACATGACTTAATTTAACATATATAACGGGGTATTGTTGTTTGGAAGAAATATAACACAATAATGCAAATTCTGACGAACAATATTTAGGTCATTGGTTTCGTAATCGATTCGCAAAAAAAAGCGATTAGAACTGTTGGATAATTTGGTTGGGAAAAGAGAACGAAATACGAATATCCTTTTTCACGTCAGCTAGCTAGAATTACGTTACGACGTAGCCGCACACGAATTTGGTGGTTATTGGGTTATAAAGACGTCTAAAGATGATCAAAGAAGACTCTGAAATATCTTTCGATTAAACGTTTCACATCACTAGCTAGATATGACGTAACTACTTGGGCCGTGTACGAATTTAGTCGTTATTAGGTTGTAAAGACCATCAATAAGACCTGAAACATCTTTTGATTACATGTCGTATCACTATATAGATTTGAAGTTACTATATACCCGTCGACGAATAACAAATGAGACATCCTATTTTAATTTACGGCTTAAAAGGGTATTATTATACGAGAGTTGTGACATAAGTTTTTGTCTCATAATTTGTGCCTTTAATTGTATACATTCAATTTATAGCTATGTACTGTTAGTATCATTTCATCTGTCTGCTACATATGGAAACTTCCTTTGACACGCCTTTCTCTACTCTCTGATCACCATATTTTTTTTTGTAAATCATACAGCTTCTTATAAATAAAGTTCTATGACACCGGCAGTGCAGCGGTTTTGTCGATCGATATATGCACAATGATAGTGACGTTGAAAAATCATACCTGTTTGCTACTTAGTATAGTTTCCATCGAGCCGATAAATAAGCTCGCTTTTCGGACAACATATAATTACCCATCTAGATCGGCTGTAGGTTTTGAAGCGAAGGTAATTCTACTTTAATCCCGTTAATCACGGCCATTAAGTTGCGGCGTCACGGCGGCGGCGCCCCCGCCCGCCTAACGGCCTTTTAAACGTACACATTTACTCAACGAATGACCCCTAGGTGATTTAGGCAAGTACGCTTGCAGCGGGGAAGTGCTCGCGACGAGTCGAGTCCGCAGCCGTATGTGTTTCGACACACGTGAACACATTACGGCTTTGACGTTAGCTTCATCCGATCGAGTGCTGTCAAGCCGCCTAAATGACCATGCTCGAAGGGAAAATGCATATAAATCAAACAGAAATCATTCCTTTCATATGGTAGTGGAAGCACGAAAATTAAAGCAAATTTGTTGTTATTTCGCATTACTCTTCGCCTGCAAATTAAGAGTGGTACATTTTAATATAGTTGGGCTTGCGTTTGCATTGTGTAGAAATTGATGTCGTAAGCCTTAAAATGTGTGAATTTACCGACTTGTTGATAATATTTTGTATTGAAAGGCGTGCAAAGACAACAAATATACCAACCGAATAAGCTTTGTCACAAAATTGTTATACCAGTTTTATCCGAGTCAAAAACTATAAAACTAGAAAAATTACTTAATGAAAACTTATACGAACGTAGACGGATGTAGAAATCAGGGCTACCAAACTTGTAAAAATTTGCAGATATTACAAATTCATTACTAATTTATCAAATAAATGAAAATTCTAACACATTTTCTCGGTTGATCAGTTAACGAAACTTAAGCTTTAATTAAGAACATTAAATAATTATATTGAAAAATGCATAGTAGAAAAACTGAATAAATAAAATGTAACTATGTATATAAAGTCTATTCAAAGGGTTTGTTGAAGGTAACATAAATCTTATGAATTGAATCAGCTGTTTGTTGTCTGTTTAAATGGGCTCGCAGGTAAACGACTTATCTCTAAAATGTATGCCATGGCGCCGTAAACGACTTATCTCTGAAATATGTATGGCGCCGTAAAGACTCTGTAAAATATTTACTTCTACACTCCCCATGACACTAAAATTTTTCAATAAGTACAATTTTTCAATTTCACAATATAACAAGTTCATTATTAACTTATCAAGTAATTGAAAATTTTAGACACATTTTCTTTTGGATATTTTGACACATACCTGGATTATACTTGAGCAGTAATACATATTGATTTGGAATGAGGAACCAAACAGATGAAAGCAAAATGTCCACTGTGGCAGATGTCAGTTAATTACTTTTATATACGAAAAATCTGAAAAATATTTGATCCTAAAGAATATCCCTAAAACTTACCGCAACAATATTTCTTGATGTGTTTTTGGACGTCTTGTGTTCGAGAATAAAGCAGTCTGTATGTTTTAAGCTATTCGAACTCAAAAGTTAGAAAGACAGTTGACATATTTCTATTATTAAAAGTTTTCGCTACTTTCAAATTCATAAATCAAACGATTTTTTTTTTTTACGTACATCAATCGACGCAACTGGTTGGGTAAAAGAGCTGATTAGATTTTGGTGTCGTCCGGTGTTGAAATCGTTCTTAACGAACAGAATATATTTTACTGAAATACGTGTATTTTCTTAGAGTATAATTTATCAAATGACCGAGAACGTGTGTACATTCTGTCGGCGACGCGACACTGACATGAGTCACGTATCAGAATCTGAAGCAAACGTATATGTACGTTTTCTTCAGATTTGCCCGTCAGCTTATTTACAGGATGTGAAATGCCCTATATGTTCTCTATTTTTATTACGTATAAAACAATGATAAACGAGATAAAGTAACTAAAAAAGACTGTAATCAACAAAAACATAACCAACATATGTATTTCGTACTTATCTCTCACAACCTAAAATATAATTTACCGCGAAAGTTAATATAAATTAATACATTTGCCATTTAATGCCTTCATTCATCGTACCAAGCCTGGATTTATATATCTCTCGTGTTATGGTGTCGGTAATTATGGCTTTATCCGTTTAATTTGTATGAAGGCAATTAATTAAATTGATCTAGTCGATTAGCGTCGAGTGGCAAGCTCCATTACGAAGCTACAGGTAGACGATTTGCCAAGCAATCATAATGAATATAATGTATAGATAATGGATTAACAATCATGTTGTTAATACATTTGACTACTCACAAGATTGTACACAATATTTTTGGTTGAGTTCTGTAGTAGTAGAAGACATTTTTTATTTTTATTGCAATGTGTAGGCATGTACGTAATTAAAAATTGGCAAAATTTCATCTAAAGCCACGTAGTAAATGTTTTGCAACATAGACTTGATTGTATTTGAAAAGCAAATTAAATACAATTCTAATATGGCTTTAAGGTTAGGTAGGTCATTAGGTATAATTAACCCAAAGATGTGATAGAGTTGTACAGTGTCAAACTATATTTACACTATTTACATTTTATTATTAAAAAATATCGATTACATCTATTTATTTTATTTTAAATAATTATCTAATTTTTTATCCTTGTCTTCATCACAAAAATGTTGTAACACATCGAAATGAGCATCGGTGTTTACTAAGCAATTTGAATTTGCCTCATAAATTGGTAATTTGATAAGAGCCTCTGAACGAGATATAGTGTTATTCTGAAGGTTTCATAATTCGTTTGTCTTAAAAGTGAAAGACCATTTCGTATTTAAACTCGATTCTATCGATGGATTATAAAAGGGAATAAATTCAAAAGCATCTGTTTTGAGTATTTATCAATGTCCTTCAATCCTTCATTAAATTGATCTGTCATCTGTCATTAGTGTCACATCGAAGATCACTTGGTTTGTGGGTATTCTTTACCTGATTGGAAAAGTATCAGGACAAGCACTGTGACCATCTTTCAAGAATATGCAATAACCAGTAAATCTAATTCCGTCTGATATTAATTTCCATTGTCGGATCATCCTGAGGAGCGGGTTAGATACGAAATTTCGCTCAAAGAATGATTTGTGAATTTATCATTAAAAAAATATTTTGCCTCTAACTAAAATGTCATTGATTTTATTGACTTATAATTAAAGTAAAGATTGTAAATACTAACTCTAAAATCTACTTCGAATATACGTAGTTATTAAAATTAAACTTCCAAAATAATGAAAAGGTGATTTGAAAATTTTATAAAAAAAAAATTAATTTTAAGGTAAATGGTAAACACTATATTTTTCTGATAAGTAGGTTCTTACTTCTTTTTCATATGCATCTCCTAAAAATGTGTACTAGGGTGAAATTCCATACGGGAATCTCTTTAAATTATATTCTCACGTAGTACATATTATTTTTAGGGCTCCGTACGAATAAAGCGGAACCGTAAAAATCGTGTATCTTGCAGTCCGTCGGTTACGAATCTGCCGGGCTGATTAAGTAGAAAAATTGGCACACATATGAATTTTTGTTATCCAAAAGTTTATAACGCATAGAGTAAAACGTAAATAAATAAATATTGAAGATTGGGGGTCTTTTTAAGGAGACAAATATTAAAAATTAAAAAACTAAGTTTTAAAAGCTGTATGTACCGTTTAAAATATCAAACGAAAGAGCTTGTTGTGAGGTTCTTCGATTTTGAATGCCGATTTCAAATATATAGCTTTTTTATTTTGGTTTTTGTACAATTTTGTTGCGATATTAATTGTTCAATAATAACAAAAGTATATTGGCCGTCATCTGTACCACCTGCTCGCGTTGTTAATTGTGCGCGATGTTGGAACAGTGTTTTCCTTTCAACTTTATATAATTGCAGAGGTATAATTTATATAATAGTAAATATTCCGGCTTTGTGGTCGTTTATATTGACTATTGTTCTCATATATTGTGATGTTTACATCGGAATGACACGATTTTATATTGGGAGCTCCCGGTGGTTGTGTATGAGTATGTGGGATTATATACTGTCACGAATACACTTCGCACCTTATGTCATGACATATACTATTATAAACAACCAGAATTTGGCTACATCTATCAAACAAAGTAAGTAACGTTTGTATGATGCAGAATTTAAATTTTTGAAAAACACTATTTTGGTTTCCTACCCTCCTTTTCAGCAAACTGTGGTTTCGTATTGATTAAAAGTCAATATTCTGACAATAGATCTGCTTAAAGATATGCATTAGAAGCACTGCATAATTTAATTGTATGTAGATCAAATACTTGGTACTTACAGTAAGCACAGGTTGTCACTATACAAATAAAACTATATTTAATTATGAGAAACTATAAGGAAATTAATGTAATTTAAAAACCAAAAACGCTCACATCCCTTGTAAAATCCGTATATAAAGTTGCAACTTTTGTTATGTGTATCGCGTACCCCCAAAGTAATTCTATGACAAGACGAGTATAATCTAGCTTAGCGCAGATTCTCAAAAAATAAACAAACTACTAAGTTTTGGGGAAAGTTGTTTCCAAGAAAATTAAAATCAGCTTTTAAATAAGTATGACAGAAATATTTCTCACAGACTTATAAAACTATAAAATGCAAATTGAGTTTGTCTGTTTATAACACTCTTACGGCTAAATTAGAGAAAAAATAATAATAAAATTAAGGATGTCTTGTTCAAAGTTTGACGAAGTAAAAAAAATGTTATGCTCAGTTTTTATCAACTAATTGTTAAGAAGTATTGTTTCACAATCTTTTTACTTCACATTAAGGCCCCGGAATTAGTTCTAGCTTAAGATTAGAGATTAATTAAAGGAAGACCATGTAAAAAATACATCGATTGCCAACTGGTAAATTCTATTTATCTCTCTGTACAATAGATGGTTGCACATGTTATATTACTTTTCAAAGAAAGGCACATAAATTTATTTTAATCGACTGAGACTAAACCACAGAGGGTCTAGCATGACGCCCTAGAGAAGAATTTCTTTACGGGGCTCTTTTCTCGTGCAGGGATAAAAGGGACAGTCCTATAGAAAGTCCTATATTCTTGTCTAGAGCTTCATGCTAGATCCACGGTCATATTGAAGGTACTATTAAAGAAGAATTGCATACCGTTTCATCAAACTTGTAGTACGCAATACACGAAGTTGTAACGTTATCCCTGTTTCAAGGATGCATATGAGGGGCGAAGTTGTAATACCGTTTTACTTTGGCATGTATCTACAAAAAATACAAGTGATAACTCAATTAATTTATTGTCTGTAACTCGACTTTTAGCAGTTAAGAAAACACTTTAGTCTGTGATCTTGTCGTTCTAGCCATCTCCAACAATATCATCACATATGTTGTACAGTACGATTCGTGATATAAACACTTGTAGCTTTGTATTATACAGAGTTTCCGTCACTATGCTACTTACTGTTTTACAACAACAGATTTTTATAACTATACACAGTTTTGGAGAATATTTTTATTGTCAAAACTATCGTTATTGGGCTAAACTAAATAACGTAGATAAGGATTGCCAAATAATTTCTGTCACCTATAACAAAGACATTCGGCTCCAACAATCGGTCTCGATCAACTGCTTCTGCTAGGGTACGCTTACAGAGCCAGCGGTGAACTTGCCGTAGAAGGCTTAAGGTCATAGCCCACTTACACGACTCTGCTCCATCACCACTCCCACCCAACACCGCCCTAAACTAAGACGACTGCTCGTAGTCTACGCGTCGACAGCTAGCAGGCACCCAGCAGTACACGCGACGACAGCTAGCAGACAGCCAGCTGTCCACCCACCGACCGCTCTCGCTTTTCGCAATAGACACAGTTCGCGATCGGCTTCCATTGAAGCAACTCGTATGTTTTATTATGTCCCGATTCACAACGCGAACTAGCAATGATTGCTATTACACTTAAGGATGAAGGGAGAAGCGCAGAAATAACAGACGAAGATTTTGGGTGCATAAAATGCTGAAAGCAAGAAGAAGGAGAATTTTGGCAAATCCAGAGACACCTATTAGATGACGAAGAAAAATTCTACATTTACTTCATATGGATCGGTACTTATTTGACTACATATTATCATTTATTGAAAAGAGATAACAAAGAAGAATACGAAATTCAGACTAGCAGTAACACCAATAGTAAAATTACCATCACGTTGAGGTAAGTGAAAGAGAAACTTTTGTAAAGTAGGTACATATTTATTTGAAAAAATATAACAATCAGTCTCTAATTTCCATTACTTATCGCTTACAATGTTAACTCAAAATTAATAAAGAAACCATATTCTAGCACATATTAATCTTAGGAATCATTTTTCTTTGTAGCATTAGGCAATTCACTGTTCAATATCGGCTCTTCTAAAACTGGAGGATTATTTTCTGAAAGCTCTGCATTGCGAGTATTAAAGTCGGAAGGGCCTGCACTATGGAGGTTATTATCCGAAGATCCTGCATTTTGGGTACTATAGCCAGAAGGGACTGCATTATGGATGTTATAATCCGAAGATTCTATATTGTGGGTGTTATAACTCGAAGGTCCTGTATTGTGGGTGTTACAACCAGAAGGTCCTGTATGGTGGGTGTTATAACCCGAAGGACTTTCAATGTCAGTATTGTGTCGTGAAGAACCAGAAATTAGTTTGTTCCTGGATTTCTTGTAATTCAAATTCAGACACCATGTTGAATATTATAGACTTCAGAACAGATTGGCTGTAACGGTTTAATTTTTAACACGCTTTTATAAGCTTGGGTTGTATCTAATTAACTAACTAACTATGTAACGGAATCTTTGAGCTTAATTTTCATCGATTTCTAGAAGTCTGATCAACTTGAAACTTTGCACACATCTCAAGGACCGATGACAATACAATAATTTGATAACAGTTTCCCATTATCCTTATTAGGACCGCCAGGATTAATATAATCTTGGGTTGTATGTAAAAGCGTGGGTTGCTCCATATACGAAAAATGTGGCACAAAGCGCCCCACGCTTTTCCACTATAATACTAGTATTTTCGTCATTGTTCATTATTTTTTGAATTCATATTAAGGATTATTTTTCACTTTTTAGTTTAATGTATTTTAAAAGCGTGTTTTTTAGTTTTTTTAAACTATATTTATTTTACTGTTGTTGCAATGCTCGAAAAAAACTTGTCAATCTCATCATCCTTATTTGTCTCTTTTTATTTAAGTAAATATTGTAAAAGTTGAGCTGATGCTGAGGTACTTTCTTGGGTCCCTTTGAATCGCTTTCTTTTAGGTATGTTCGGAAATATAGGAGAGTTTGATGAGGTATTTGTTGATGAAGATTCTGGTCGGTTGGTGATAATAAGTTGTGTGTTGTGTGCTGGGTCATTCGATGACATGGGAGAATCATCGTGATTTGACAACAATTCGTTAAAGTCAAAATTTTCGTCAACTTCACTATCATCTTCCGTCAATGATGAAATTGTTTTTCTTTGTTTCATATGCGGCAACAAAAAAGACATCTCTTCTTCAAATTGCCAATTTTTTGATGAGGTAGCAGCCTGACCACTTTTTGTGCGTTTCTTAACAACTGCTCTTCTATAGTTTTCTCTTAAGTTTGCACATGTTTTCTTGTACTCTGATTCTGAAAAAAAAAATCGAAGTGAAGAGGTGTCTGTGTGCTAAGGTGTGTTTATTTTTGCTTAGAAATATTAATAGAGAAAGTTTTGTTTCAGATACATGATCATGGGAAGTTCAGCAAGGACGTTGAGTTCAAGCTTTAGATTAGGCGAAACAACCATCCGATCAATTATACAAGAAGTATGTAACGCAATTATAAACAAATTAATGGGAATTTTCATTCCAACGCCAAGTGAAGAGCGGTGGAAAAGTATAGCTCAAGGATTTCAAGACAGATGGAATTTTCCAAATTGCATCGGTGCTATAGATGGGAAGCATGTCAACATCATAGCACCTGCTAATAGTGGCTCGCTGTATTTTAATTATAAAAAGCACTTTTCTGTTGTCCTAATGGCTGTGGTTGATGATAAATATAGATTTATAATAGTTGATATAGGTGCTTTTGGTAGAAATAGTGACGGAGGAATATTTGCATCTTCGAAATTAGCGAGACGTCTTGAAAATAATTCATTAGATATTCCAAACGATAAACCACTACCTGGAAGTGACAGACATATACCACATGTTTTTATAGGAGATGAGGCGTTTCCTCTAATGAAAAATTTAATGAGGCCATACCCTCGTTGTCGTGGCTTATATGAGGCACAAACTATATTCAATGAACGTTTATCACGAGCACGCAAAGTTGTGGAAGATGCATTTGGAATATTGTACCAGAAATTTGGAATTTATAACAAAAGTATTAACGTGAACCTGATACACGTTGACACATTGATACTAGCGACATGTATCTTACATAATATTATGCGAAGTTATGAAATAGAGTATCTAAATCAACATGAGATGCAGCAACCAATAAATTACAACGTGAATGTTTTCCTGCAACCAATACTAGAAAACGGAATAAACAGTGCAGAAAATGCTTTTAATATTCGAGATTTGTTTTCATCTTACTTTCAATCTCTTGAAGGTCAAGTTTCATGGCTGCATCAAAATATTTAATAACGAGGAAAAAACTAAGATCAACTTTTATCCTTCATTTTAAAAATATATTTTGTTTTATGAAAAATAAATATCTTATACTTAGACTACAGCAAAAGTAATTATTTCAACATGTACCTACTTTAGTTTTATCAATTCAGACGACATATCAAGACAGACGGACAGAGAGAGAGAGAGACTGACAAATAAGTATTTCGAAAACTAAATTTACGGTATCATAATTTTAAGGTTATGGAGCAAAAATGTTTAAAAAAAATGAAACATTAAAAAATACCATTTTACCTCCACCACGTTTTTCAAATAGTATAGATTATACGTAGATAGGTAGGTACATACCTGTTGCAGACAACGTTCTAGCAATAGATTTCCATGTTTGATCCCTTTTGATAGAATCTGAGTATTTTGCGTCACTGGTATCATACAGATAGGGATATCTTCGCACTTCTTCTATAAGTTTTTCTTTGTTCATAATGAATATGTTCAATACCTGCGAAAACACTCGGGAAGAAATCGAGCGTGCGGATTGCTTGGTAGATACTGACCGACTGAGCGGCGGGCGATGGCGGCGCGGGCGGGAGGGTCGCGCCACGAGCGCAAGTCGGCGCGGCGGCGAGTCGGCTCCTGCTAGCTAGCAGTGAGCGCGCGCGCCGACTGCTCGTCTAGAACGTGCGGCCAGCGAGGCGTCAACTGCCTAGCAGTCTGACGACAATAAGCTCGCTTACAGCGAGCTGTCTGCTAATTTATGATGACAATGTAAAATTGATCTAAAGAGCTATGTTTAAAGTCCATATTTGAATTATATTCTTTTGCCGGGTAGGAGCAGAGTCGTGTAAGTGGGCTATGACCTGTAGTCCACTGCGTCCAAATTGACACCTTGGCCGTTGAAAATTGCTCAATTTCCAAGACGTCTTTGCGTAAACAGCGTGTAGTTGTAGCCAGAAAGAAAATAGTATTTCAAATCCAAAAATGTTTTACAAATCATTTGGAAGATTGTATTGGAAAATGTTGTCAAAAATTATTATTTGTAGTTAATAATTGAAGTCGGTCCCACACTAATACTGATTAAATGTACCTATCATAGTCTACTTGAAGCTGATGGTATAAGTTACTAGTTATACGTAACATAAAAATATAATTCGGATATATCAATTCCCTTGCATCTATTTGAAACGGAAAGGTTCTGCTTTGAAATAATAAAAACTCGTTTTATTTTGTCAAACATTATCCCCAACCTCACCAAAAATAATACAGTACCTATTCAAGTCGTCACAGCACACCACAATCATTAAGAAAACTTTCCTGCATTGAGAACAATTCAAATATTTTCCATGCCTTAAATTAAATTTTCGGTAAAGTTAAATAAAACTGGAGAAAATTTGCGAAAACGACAATTACCAAGAGCAAGTTTGAAGCAAGAAATAATAAGTATGTCCTTACTTTGTTTCTTACTTTTTTGCCCATCGCTATAAGGTAAGAAGGATTGCAGTAAACTTAAGGAGTTAAGTCATTTAGAACACTTTGCATAAACTCAAATTTGATGGTTAAAATTCCATGGAAACAGTACGATAATGTTTTGTGAGCCTTTTTCCAGGAAATTAATAATAAATTTGCGAGAGTCTTTTAGGAGTTCGCAATATTATCAAACTTTTTATCTGCGTCACCATTATGAGGCGTTTATATTTTTCTTTATATTTCATACCGATATCTTTATGAACTTCTATTCAATCTCACGTAGTTACGTATAGTATATTTATGTGTCAATAAATTTGTATATTTATTTGTACGATACTTCGGAGAAAATATGTATTTTAGGTATTGCTGATTGTGGACTCATGATTTGACACATTGATTGAACTAGTCAGTTCAAATCAGATAATATTGTAACCAGCATGATGAGAAGAACACTGTATAATATCAACTAACAGAAACCAAACACATCATTGCGTAGTTTTTAGAAAATGACAATTTAGGCAACAATCTTATGCTGTAGTCAAGTACATTAATGCACGGGAATTTCTGAATACTTTGTATTAGATGAAATGAAAATAATTAAATGCAATTGATAACTTTATATCCTAGAACATTATTTGTATAAGATAATTTAAAAAAAGTGTGTGATTGTCAGTTCCGACGCACGACTAGAGTTTAATCCTTAAGTACGATTGCCTTTGATTATGCGATGAGCAAAGAGGATATTCAAACACATCCATTACATTACTGAAAACATTTATACTATATAATTTTTTCTATTCACATTTTATTATATTGATTCGGAAAAATTATATAAATCAATCTTTTTACATAAATATATACACTTATGATACGTGAATACATTATTAGGAAGATTGACTTATTTCACTTTGAACTTTAATTAAATCAATACTCTCGTTATTAATCATTGTGACAAAAGGTTTGTGGTAACCAAAATGCGATACGTGAATGTCGGTAGGTACGTGACTTACGAATAGTTAAAACATTGTATCAATGGTTGTACCATACCTAGTCGTCCCCAGGGTTAAATTAGAAGCAAGATCCAAATAAATCTCTAATGTTAATAATTGTACTAATCTCAATACTTTTCCTTTGATATATAGTATCTAGTATTGTGGTCGGATACCACCTATTTATTGGATGAGTTAATTATAATTGCATTTTTTATGTCTTTTAATATTGATTCTTAATATTAATTGTTAATAGTGACAATTACTAATTAGAACAATTAAATAAAAGAAATACTACATGCTTTCAATATCATAAGAGATGTGTTTATATACATCTACTTTGTAATTGTCATTGTTAATAATTAATTGAAAATATTTTTAATTAGTCAAATGAAAGAAAAGTCTGGCAACGGTGGGATTTGAATCCACGCCTTCTAAGAGGCCGGTGCCTTAAACTAGCGCCTTAGGCCGTTCGGCCACGCTGCCTTTGAAGGGAGTGTTAGAAAAGAAGTAAACTCTAATAAGGCTTTTGGTTAACGCTAGCGTTGAATCTCACTCTTCATCAAATTTCCATAACAGAAACCTTATATAGAATTGATTCTGAAGAAGTGAACTTCAGCAAGTTTACCTGTTCTCACTATCAGTGAAATTCTAAATTTTCATCTAACACGTCTCTATATATTTGTCTCCTTCTTTTTTCTTCTGGATTATGAGAATGAAGGTTTTCAAGCGCAAGAATTTGAATGTTTAACTTTAACTTACGGATGTTTGCATATAGTTGTAATTGTCAACAATTAATTACCCAAGTATAAGTTAGTATCGTAATAAACATATATTTTTAATATAAAATTCGTTTGCATCAAAATAGAGTTTATGACAAATTCCTTAATTGTATTTAATGAGAAGTTCCACACACATTTTTATGATAAACCATTGAATGAAACTTTTAGTCTAATCGTATGTTTTAAGGAAGTTGAGAAACAAAATAAAGCGACTGCTTCCTTTAATAGAAAAAAATTGGTTGTCTGTAAAGTCGGTTTACGGACGATAATTTTACGTGATATTGTTATAAAAAAACATTGATGGAAAATTGCATTCTTTTATGAATCGAAATATTATCATTGAATTGGCATTATTTTGTATAATACAAAGAAGGAGTTAATTGAAAATGTCAATGTTTTGACTCATCGGTTCGACTCTCATCGGTTATGATACGGCAGCCGTACTCTGACCCCCGAGGTCAGTTTATTTAAAATTTACATTGTTTATGGTTGATTTATTTTTCCAACTTGTAACTTTATCAATCAAGCCACTTTTTTACTCTGTGTTTGAAGCGCTGTGGCATTACTGGCCTGCATACTCCTATACTCGTTCGAGGTTGCTTCGCGTGCGCATGCGTTTCTTAAAAAAAATATATGGAGTGTTGATTTTTTATTACATCTTATTGTAAAATAGTTATTAAGGAATAGAGAAAATACAAATACGAACAAAAATATGGTTTTATTTCTTTGTATTTGAGCAAACTCTTGGAAGGTACAGCTTCTCTAAGTTTACCATTCCATTTTTTATTATTGCACACCTTTTTCAGTTAGTTTTTTTTTCTTCCAGTTAGCAAATCTTATCTGCTTTCCTAAAATGTATAACAACTATAAGAGTACTAATTCAAACTATGCGAAAAATGAAAATCTTTGCGCCCCATCGTACTGCGGAAAAAAGCGCGGGAAACTGATGGACTGTTGACGGTGGCGCTAATTTGGACGTTTGACAGCATTTATTTGCACTCGTTAATTCAAATATTTTCTACTTAAATTATACAGTATAGAGATAGATGCGTCACAAGCCCAACGCTTAGGCTGATCGTGCCTTTCTGTTCCGCGCTCACGCTCGCACGCTCGGCTCAGGTGGAACGCGACAACGAGTCATGCTTTTTCGTACGTGCCGCCGGCGTGCATCGATTTATAAGACGCTATCCGGTCAAAAAAATTTCAAATCTAATTTTAAACAAGTTTTTGAGATATTAATTATTGTTATCATATAAATAGTGATAGAAGTTCAACGCTGTAGCAGTGCTCTAGAATGTAATAATAAGTGTTGTTTTACAAACATCGCTGTTCACTACGTCTAAAATAAGAGTATAAGCTTCTAGAAAGATCCAGCATTGTTTATATCATTTAATTTGAAAATTATTGCTGTTGCTTTCGGTGCAGGTGTGAATAAAATAAACTGAAGTATAATTAAGCAACAACTAACTTTCCTAAATCAAGCCAACTCAAATTTGTTTTTACAACCCAAGCTCATGTAAAATAGGCAAAGGACTAAAAAGACGTTCTTCGAAACATCTTTTGTAACATAATTTGGACATTACTTAGAACATACAATTATCACAAACAATATAATTGCTTTAATTCAGTTCCGTAATGTATATTATTGGAAATGAATTAAGTAACTAATCCCGCGAGAATTCATCACATTTCCAAAGCACATTTCAAAGACAATATTCAGTCGTACAGATACTAATTGTTATGAGATAAAACTAAATAAAGTTAATAAATAGTATCCACTTTTCACTATGTTTGAGAAAAATTATCAAATTATGATTTATTTTTTCATTCGTGAAACACAGCAACAATCATGCAAAGAACCTTCGTACAGTAAACGATACGATAGGCTGAGCGCATACTACAACATAGGCGGCCGTATTACGCGTTATAAACCATTGTGTTTTACTATACCATTCGATAACTTACTTTCGAAAATAAACTATTAAATAAGATTTCTTTGTATGTCTTAAATTAATTAGAATGCAATAACTTCTGCTTCTACTTAATTAAATTATAGATCGGTAGAAGCCGGCAATCGGAGCTAGCTGTATATATTGCTAGCCTGTTAATCCGAACAAAAAACAGCGCAGGCTGCCCACCTGGCTGATTAGCTTGCGCAGGCTCGAGCATCCTCTGTCTTCGCCATGCCATCCCCATGTTCAAATGATCTAGGCCGTAACCTAGTTCTAGTACTATTTTTTTTTTATTTTAAACATCTTTAGGGATGTTATTATAGAGGGTGAAAACGTTGTGATGAAATGATGCGATGTGTCATTTGGCCGGTTTTGCGTCTTGTCGATTTTTCTGGAGCTCTCCTTTTCATTCCACTATTGAACGTTTTTCTCTATACTATTCTACACAATTGATATTTATGTATGTGTCAATGTGAAGTTATTTAGATAATTTCTTATACTGACACTTATAGTTTATTCGTGAATAATAATGTGTTCAAATGAATTTGTGAATTAAAACATTAAAAGTGTTGATTATTTTCAATAATAGTAATAAACTATAGAAGATAATTAACAGTATTAAGATCCTAAAAACTCAATAAGCGCTGGAACCAAAAGTATAATGAGAAATCATGTTATTAGTCCGACATTAATAATCGTGAAAACTGCATTAATGAACAATTTATTCTGAAGCCATTGTTTTCATAATAAATATTTCAATCATGATTTACACAAATTGGAATGCAACTTTAAATACGAATCATTTCAAAATGACGTCACTCTATTATTCATAAAGGACTTGTTGACAACTACATGAACAATGAGGATATTATCATGCATAAACATTCAAATACACTAAGAAACATATAAAAAAGCTTACTACATAAAGTTTTCAACATCGTCTTCCATCTATAAAAAAATTCAATAAGTAAGGCACTTACACCTCTGAAAACAAATCCCACGTAAATTCACGAAATACCGTCACGTACTCACGTACTTCAGGAATTATGAAACAATCGATAAAAAAAAATCTGTAAAAAGGTTGGTCTCTAAAACTTCTCCCTATGATATTTTTAAGTGTTTTTACTCGAAAATATAGATCATCGTCATCGACATCGACATAAAATCATCAACTTAATGTCTCGAGTTCAAAGGCATAGTTGTCTCAAAGCTCAAAAACTTTTCTCTTTCAAGCTCACAAATTCGAAAAACGGTTACTCTTATAGGTTGCTCCAGAAACATTCTGCTAGTTTTAAGGTAAAAGCGTTCAAAAATATAGCTACCAATAAGTTATTGAATTTTAACTCAAAAGATCGATTTTTATGCTTTTTTTTAGCTTTTCGAGCTCAAAAATATAATTTTAATATATTTTCAGCGCTATACGTTTGAATATTAAGATTTATTTAAATAAAACGATACCTTTAATTTTTAAACTAAGATATTTATCATATACGTTGTACAATTATGATCTGCTTTACGGTATTGAACGCAGTTGCTTTAACAAAGAAAGTTGAATGATGCCAAATACCAATTCAACAGGAATTTCAGAAGTTATTGTGAATAAATTGTTATTTTTTAATTTTTTGCTAACAATATCTCTCGAAAAAATCAACCATTTTTGATACGATTTATTAAAAGTAAGAGTTTTTTGCTTAGAAAACTTACTTTATAAGCAGAAAAGCTAATTAAATTTTGAAATTTATTGTTTCAGTAGTTTAGGAAATTTTTCTAAAAAAGTACTTTTTGAAAATTTTCGCGCACACGCACACAAACATGTTATGAGTGATGCCTGTGTGTACGTAACATACATACATCACTCATTGAATGTTTGAAGTAGATTCTTAGGACCCTAAAACGTCAAGATCTGGTAAAAACGCTATTTTTGAAAATGCAAAAACTAACTATATAAAAAATTTATAAAAATTTTCAATAGCAAGAAGTTTAAAAACGCTATTATATAAATATTTCAATCACCAATATCTTTCGAAGACGCTATTTAGTTTCAATCTTCTTTACGGTATTTGACGCAGTTTCATAAGCAGAAAGAGATAGCTCAGTTCCAAACATCATTTCACATGTTATTTTGAAATTAAAAATACTTTTTTTTGGAATTTTTTGTTAAGGATATTTTCTAAACAAATCCACCGTTTTTTATGCAGTTCGCAAAAGTTATTATTGTTTTTTAAAGAAAACCGTTGGTTAGATTTCTGAATTTGTCTCTAGATTAGTTTAAAATGCATTCTTCAAAAACACTTTGTTAAATTTATTTCCCACTATATCTCTTGAATAATTCAACCAATATTCATTCAATTGACGGCAATCAATGCATCCGTTTAAGAAAAAGAGCTGGTATCTGAGATTTCGGTATCGATCGAAATAAATATTAGAATACTCACTAAAAAGTCTTACGGTCAAGTTGAGTGGACTCCTTTTAAGTGTCACAATATGCATTTCAATTTGTCAAACCGTTCAAAAGCTATGAGAGATTTACACACATACACTCAAACTCAATCACACGCGTACGCGAGCACGCATGTGCACACGCATACAGATTTCACTCAGAAAATAGTTGAAATAGATTCCTAGAATCCTAAAACGTCAAGGTCTGGTGATAACTCGATTTTCAGGAATCGGAATGAAAACAGTACCTACCGAATTTTATGAAATATTTTTCCATTTTCGCAGCGGGAAGTTGAAAAAAATATATTGAATTTGATTGTAAGACACAGAAGACGCGATTTATTTGGTTTAAGTTGAACTGGTCACCCACGTTACGATCGGATTCGGTACCTTCTTGAAGGGAACATCTTAACAAATAAGTTATCACGGCTGTAATATTTTTCTTTATAAATCGTCTTACTTATTCCGAAATAATCCTCACAATATTGCGAGACAGATTTTTAAGAAGACAATTGTCGTTTCCTAGGTAGTAGCTTGTAATAAAATATAATTTGTTATCATCAAAAAAAACCTTTACAAATATATTGTTTTGCCGTAGGTAAATAATATTCACGCGGCCTGAAGAGATTAAGTTCTATGAAGTGATTTTATGTTACGTTAGTAGGCGTTTGTGCGCGAAATTGTATAAATAGGTTTCTTTTATGAGATAAATTGGTTGCTCTTATTTCATTTTGTATTTATGCTATTTTAATGTAGAGCTTAAGGATATAAGAAATAAATGAAACCGTGCAAGTTGCCTATTGTACGTTTTTTAACAAGCGTTTATTATCTTTTTTCATGACCAACTATATAATAAAATCTTGGAAGGTGGTTTTAATTTACTTACAACTCACCTATATATTGGAAACTTTACAAGTACGTAAAAACCGTATAACAATGTAATAACTTGATGCCGTTAGGCTGATCTAATAATGAAGCCAGGAGGTGAATGGTGGAAATCCACAATGATTATTAGTAAAACTTTTAAGTTTGGACTTATTTGTTTTGTCTTGACGACTCCCATTCCCACATTTGGTTATGAGGGTCTGATCATGGAGCCACGGAATGGATAGTGAAACTGTTCAAGAATTATTACTATATCTTACGAGTTTGAATTCATTCAAACATAATACATTGCATTTGGTAACGAGTTTCTGATGATGGAGCCGGAAGAAGGAATACGAAAGTCTTCAGTGGCTTTTAGTACCTAAGCACATCGAGTTTGAACTCATTAGGTTTGTTTTGGCAAGTGAAATATTTTTACCTGCGTAAATACCGAATGTGTATTCACATGTAATAAGGCGCGTTAAAAACACGACGTTGGTGATAAATTTAACTGTGAGCGCTGACCTTAACATATGATTTGAAAGTAATAATCCTTTAAGCTTAAATCAATATTTAACTCGACATAAGCGTGAATATTTGTTTGTTTAAGCAAAACGTATTTAAATATGTAATTATTCTAATAAAAAATAAACGAACATGTTTGTGATTTTTTTATCCAGGAAAGTAATATGTAAACATGCTTGTCGCAGTTCAGAGTCGGAATGGCGCGCCACCGAATATAGTGTGCATGTTCGTATAAAAGTATCGAGGCGAAAACAATTACATTAGCAATATGCATACGAGTTTCGCCACGAAAACGAACAATCCTCAAGGGCCCGTCGTAGTGGGAGTGCTCCAAGGTTCCACGCCTCTTCCATATTCGGCGTACACAAATAATATTCTGATTCGGAGTTCTGATCCGATTATGTACTCGATCATCTAAATTGCGATTTTTGCTGACGGTAGCTCAGTGTATTTATTTAGATAAATTTAGAAAAAATAGATAGTTAAAACATCGAAATAGACTTGAAAATTGTGAAATATTATTCCCAAATTCAGGAAACCATCGACGATTTGGCGCGATAGTTGTAACTAAGGAATTGGGTGATTCCGATAAATATAGAAATATCAGCAGCAGTTTATTTTTATAAGAGCAAAAATAGAAAATCGCGAGTTATACCATATATAGCATTCACTTCGTTGAATATTCCTATTTCGTGCTAACATAATTTGTGTTCACAGGTACAACATATTTGATAAACACCACTACGTCCGAAATCATATCACGAGCGTTAAATAACTCGATCGGTTGTATCTGTTACGTCTAAACGGCATGAGAGAAATATCATTATATGCAACAAACGTACATTGTGTATGATGTACTTAAGGTCGTTAATGGCAAATACATTTTCAGTGTCTGTTACGCCGCCCTTTTTGCATCACTTTTAAATTATACAACAATATATTGCATCAGGAATTCTGTTCTTCGCCGGTATTTCGAACCTTCTATTATTTCCAAGTATATTAAAAGTATACCATATCGGTTCTTCAGAGTATCAGACAACCAACCTAATACATCTTATACTTCGTTTGACTCCTCACACCTCCTCTTACCAATTTCTTCAGAATGCCATAGTATTTTCTGTCAGATTTACCTGATACACTCACTGGAGAGGATGACCGATCCAACAAAGCTCTAAAGAAATGAAAAGAACAGGGCTAGGTAATCCTAGTCAAGTTAACCTGAAAAAGACAGATTTCCGGGTCATTTTCCGCACCACAAAGTGGTTCTTCATATCCTACACTCATGTGAAAGGTTTCTTGTGACATTATATACCAAAGTGGTCTATTAAGGAACACCCGTAGGGCATCAGGACCTCCACTAAAGCTTTCGGAGTACTAGCATTGTCATCATCATGATTCGGACATTTTTTGGTCCATGCGAGTCAGACATTACGCTCACATATGTGTGCGGGTGCCCATAATAGGATTTTCATTCCCCTTCTCTTAGCAAGAAAAAAAATAGAAAAATGCCATTCATAAACCGGGTGAAACCGGACACACATTATTTTTAAATATATTTATAAAGTCTTCCCTGAAAGTTAGATAGAAATTAAAGATCCCAGTTGACAATATGTATTACTTCGTTGACATATCTATATCTATACACCGCTGACACATATATCTATAGTTCAGTTTAGAGAATCTTTATTGCCATTAGAAAATTGTTACATTCGCTTGCCATGGAAACTATACAAGGTTATAATTTACATTATTGTCGAACAGCAGACGCTAAACTTGAAATAAAATAGGTAACAAAACAAATTAAGATGCAAATATGCACTACATAAAATAACAATTTGAAATAAAAAATGATAATTTTAATGGAAACATGCGTGGCAAGCACCCACAACTGCCTATGACGGGTAGGTATTGTTAATAACAGTGGCGCCTATGCGGACAGAGGACCTGAAAGCCAGCGCCCCTCGGGCCGTTGCGACATACAGCGTGTTTTATTGTTTCTACATATTCTTAATAATATAAGTCCGGAGACATTTCTTAAATAATGTAAATGACGTAACTTCTCTAATACTTCTGGGCTGTTTTTATATAATTTAACGCCTTTGTAAATTATGGTTTTAGTACAGTGTACAATCTTTAAATTGACGTGCAGTGTACTTATGTGAGATGCTCTTCTCAAATTGTATTTTCGTACTTGGTGATTATAAATTTTAACTTAGTATGTGCTTCCCCGTTCATAATCTTTTTAATTAGAAGGTAGGTATCATATGTATATAATTATTTAAAGGTCATGACCCTAGTGTTATTATATACGGTAGCGGTTGGCGCCCGAAAACTATATTGAAAAAGCGCATTTGTCACTTTATTGTGTACGATGTGAAGTTCCTGTTTATTTCTATTTGCGGAAATACCCCAGACAGCCACAAGATACTAGAGGTGCGGTTTTATTAAGGAGTTGTATATATTGAATTAAATCTTAAGGGGAATATTTTTTGCTATCCTCCGTAGCAAACCTATAATTGGAGTGATTTTAGATATTATGTGACCTATTACATATGTTCGCGCCAAGAGAGGCCTATATCAAGAATCAGTCCCAAGTATTTTTCCTGATCACTTATGTCAATTGTTTCTCCGTTTACTGTCAGAGATAAAAGATCTCATGGTTTTAATCCTATTGCTGAAAATGATGTAATTCGTTTTTTGATGCATTAATAGTCAGTCGATTATTTTTGATCCATTGTGGTAGTGTGTTAAAGTCTTCCTAAGCTCGTTTGATAATTTCATTAATGTCAGAGCCATACTAAAATATACGTGTGTCATCATCAGAAAGATATCTATTCCCTCGCTATTGCAAATCAAAAATATCATTAATATACACCAAAAAATAATAGAGGACTTAATATTTAACCTTAAGGTAGTCCATAGGACACGTACTGGGCAGTGAGCACTGCTTGTAAATGTTCCAATTTGGGGTACTTGATGTCTATAGGTAAAATATGATTTAAATATGTCCAGTGCTGTATCAGTTAGGCCTATACTACCTAGCTTCCATAACAATTTCTTATGACTTACGGTATCAAGAGCCTTTTTTAAATAAACGAATACACCTAATGCAATTTGTTTTTTGTCCATATTATACCTTATATTCATAATTAGATCTAGAGTTGCCGTTTGTGTGTTACACTTGGAATGAATTCCACACTGATTCGTGTTTAGATATTGTATTGAGGTCAGGTAAGTACTAAGTCTTTCGTGTAGAACTTTTTCAAAACTCTTTGATATTATTTGCAAAATGGATATTGGTCGATAATTACCTAGATCTGATTTACTTCCAAACTTATACATCGGAGTTACTTTTGATAATTTGAGATTATTGGGGAAGATACCTTTACGTAAAGAATAATTTATAGAATTCACTAGATCGTCCTCTATAAGATCCTTTATAGACTTCAAGCTCTTAGCGTTAATGTAATCTGTACCTGTACTAATATTAGTTTTAAGATTATTTATGATATTTCCAATTTATGCAGTTATACATGGTGGTGGATCAGATATCGTTGTGTTAATTAATGGGCTAAGTCGAGTTTTCAAATTATTTTTACAAGTTTGCGGCAATAATTTCGCTAAATTATTAGCTAGATTAGCAAAAAAAAAATGATAAAAGCCTCACAGATTTCAGGTTCTTTAATAAGTATTACATTATCAATTACTAGTTTAATGGGAACATAATCTACTCTAATTTTGTAAGTAGCCAATTCGTTAATTAAGTTCCATATTTTCTTCGGACTCTTCTGTTTTTCGAATTCCTTATCGTAATATTCTTTTTTTGGTATTCTTTATTAAAGTTGTCACTTTATTCAATGACATTTTGTCTTATGTCATCATTCCATGTATTTGCTTACAGTAATGTCCATATTCAATTTCGTTTCTTAATTTATTCGATTATATCTTTATTAATCCAATCTTGTTGTGGTTTATTTTATGCCTTTATTTTATTTCTTATATTATTTTCAATGTTTTTTCAGTTCCTAAAAGCTTATCATTCCAAATGCAAAAATATCATCAAATCATTGAAAAGGTTGGCAACTGAGAAAAAAACTGAAATCTTGCAGCAAAGCGAAATTTTGTTTGATATTTGTTCATGCAAATGCAAGATAATAAGTCAGTGCAATTGTCCCAGAGAAGCTAAAGTTCCTAAAGAAGAACACGACTTTTGATTGATCAACGGGGTGAGAGAAAAATGAGAATCAGCGGCATTGATCGCAATCGAACAAAAGTTTACAAAAAGTTTGTTCGAAAGCAAGGTTAAAAAATCTGTCTGAAGAGCGATAACAACCCATCCAAAATGCCAGAACAAAATTAATTTTATCAAGTAGTAGTGATTCTGATACAAGTGTTTCACATCCGGTAAAGCTACACAAAACAGAAGAGCCCTTACCATCTACCTCAGGAACTACGGAACATAAAAATGCATGAAAAGTTTACCAGTTTTGTCGCAAATATGTGACCGTTATGCAGTATCCGATAGAGCTGGTGCTGCGATTGCTTCTGCAGTTTACACGAGCTTTCGTCAGATATCGTTATTGATAAATCAAAACTGCGTAGAGAGAGGAAAACACGCGACACGCTTATGAAGAATCAAGCGCCTTTGAACTTGCCTGCTTTATATTTTGATGGGCGGAAAGATAAAACCCTGAAGATAGTCAAGAAGGGAACCAAAAGGTACAAGCAAGTAGTTATTGAAGAACACGTTTCTGTAATTAAAGAACCGGAGTCCATTTATGTAGGGTATGTGACGCCATTACAAGGAACTGCAAAGGCTATTGAGATATCAATAAACGCTTTCTGTCCGCCAAAATATTAGTACTGTTGACCTCCTGGCTATTGGATGTGATGGAACAGTGACAAATACGGGTAAATTTAATGGTGTTATAAGGCTATTTGAGAGAAGACTTCAGAGACCTTTGCAATGGATAATTTGCATGCTGCATTTAAATGAACTGCCTTTGAGGCATTTGTTCGATTATCTCGATGGTAAAACTTCTGGTCCATCTACGTACAATGGTCCAATTGGTAAGTTGCTGGACAAGTGTGAAACGCGAGCTGTAGTTGAATTTGAGTCAATACCAGGTCAATTACCAACGCTAAAACCTGATGACTTAAGCACGGACCAAAAATATTTGTTTGAAATTACCTTAGCAGTAATTACTGGAAGTTGTGCAGATGACTTAGCAAATAAATCACCTGGAAAAATGTCACATGCCCGTTGGTTGACTAAGGCAAACCGGATCTTGCGTCTTTACATTTCTACGCCAACACCATCAACTAATTTAATTATTTTAGCTCAATACATTGTAAAAGTATATACTCCCGTGTGGTTTCAAATAAAGACCCACTCATCATGTAAAGATGGATCACGACACCTTTGGAAATTGATTGAAAGTTCGCGATTTTATCAAGTGCATTAAAAGCAGTCATAGATCCTGTTATTCAACGAAACGCATATTTTGCTCACCCTGAAAATTTACTATTGGCGATGTTAACAGATGGAGAAAAGCATATAAGAGAACTTGCAGCTAGAAGAATTCTAAAAGCACGTAGCTCACCTACAACGGGAAAACTACCACGCACTTTTGAAGTGCCTGAACTTAATTTTGATGCCAAATCTTATATTGATCTAATAAACTGGCAAGAAACCAACTTTGATCTCCTATTCTAAAAATCAAATGAATCAAATTCAAATCAAATCAAACTTATTTGAATAGGTTCGTCAATTCAAATAATAGAAAAAAGGTGACGAAACGATGTTGTTTTGAGGCTGCCTTGTCATACACAAGCAGTTGAACGTGTGAAGATAGTGACAGAAACTGCAATGTCGGCATGTGATAAAAAGCAAGGGACGGCATAATTCATGCAAACTTGCATCAAGGAAAGCTATGCCGAAATTCGATAGTAGGCAGGATTTTTTCTATAAAATGAATAATTTTTGATAACTTTTATGTTTATTTGTTTAAGTTTATTGTTTCAAGCGTTAATATATGTCTTTCATTAAATATTTCTTTTGTTTTGATAATATTTTGAGTAATTTCTAATAAAAAACCATGCCATTTAGTAATACGTGTTTTTAAAATCGTTTATTTTTAAAACTCATGCGCGGGCTGAAGGCATTTGTTTAATTACCCGTTTTTTAGCTAAAACTTTTTTTATAGTACACTACAACATAATATTACTATTAGAATGTGATTCGGCAACTTCTTTTTTTTCAATACTAAAGTGACCCACCCTACTATACACGTATGTCTTAATGATAATTTGATGGGAAGTGAATCGAAGATGGAACTAAAATCAAAATCGAGGGCCGGATCTAAAATTGAGAATACAATCGAAGGCTAAAGTGAAATCAATATTAGAACCGTCGGCGATACCTGCATCGTGACTAAGTTTAAGATCAGGATCGTGAGTAAAATCGAAGGATTATCATTTATCGGTCGATATAAAATATGAAGGAAGCCATTTTATTATTTTGTTTCCATACAGGTAGAGCCACGAGCGAAAGTTAGTACTTGAAAAAATAAAGTAGAGGAGTGCAGAAATCCTGCATAACTTAAGTTACCTGTAAACAAAACCGCATATTTCCGTAGATTGATTCTGGCAGAAATCGTTCATAGCAAAATAATTGGGTAGTTCTGATCTTTCTGCTGATTGTAGAAAAATATATTGCTTTTTTCACTTGAACTCCTGTTCCGCCACGGAGTGCATGGGTTTAATCCGAGTCTTATTCAGCGATTGGACGAATCACATGCCCAGTTAACGCACTTTAATACAGTTACTAAATGTAAATAAAAGAGATTTCATATCTGACGAGATTTAAAAACGCCATTCTATTTTGTTTTATCATTACTATAAGTCTAATAAGCAGTGAAAACTTTATCAATGAACGTTATTAAATACTCAATAACCAATATACTTTATGAGATAGACCTATTTGAAATAAAAAACCTCAGCCTCACGGCTATTAGTGTCAATAATTAAGTGTGAAAATTACTCGCAAGTGTGGGGCCTGATTTTTTCGTATTAATACATTTTATTTCAGTAATTATTTGTGAGCAAAATATTTATTTTTATGCTAATAATGTTTAACTGAAAGAGTGTTATTCATTATAGGAATGGATCATAATTTACGAACTGCACTTGCAAGGTAAAAATAGAACTACAAAGCAATTCCTTTATAAAACACATTCAAAGCATAAGCGACCCGCCCCACACGTCCCATTTTCGCCACGCCTTCGCCTGTGAACGCTTTTGAAGTGTGTTTATATTTTATTTTTAAATGTATTTGTTTTGTGGGTGGAATTTTAGAAAGGCAACAACTCTTGTTTATTTATGTCAGACTTGATATGTTTACGACCTGTTATTTCTGGATAATTTTATCGATTTTTTTTATATTTCGAGAACATTCTGGACGGCCAGTTGGCATGTATAAATGATATAGTGTGAGCGTGGAGAAGTTGAGTTTTATTTCTGCGATCAATGCTTTCACAAGTCAAGTGCAATCATCGATAAGCGTTCAACTGGTTCCATAGCCAGTTAGCCGTAGCCAACTACGAAACCAGTTGAACACCGGATCAGCAGCAATTTATTGTGACTCACTGTTTCCGAAGAAATGCTTTCTGCTGGCGTGGTTCATTTCATTATAATCATCAATTCAATAAACCTCAAACTCTAATAAGGTCATTGCATAGTAATACTTTTATAGATTTATATTCCCGTTTCATTCTTAATCTGTCTGATAAGGAAGATTTTACGTAAAATATGTAATGTTCTGGATATCTGGATATCTTAAAAAGAAATAGATTAGACAGTATATTGAATATTTATGTATTTATGTCGCTACTATCTATATATGGATAGCTAATGGAACTTATACATTTAGATGCAGATAAATTGCATACAGCCAATGAAAATCCCTTAAAGATGCTAACTAATCCTTTGAGCTACACGAGAAATGAATGGAAATTCAGCGAAAGTTTTAATTGACCCGCACGCCTTACATCAAACGTAGATTTTTGTCAACATCACAGATCGGATTGTGTTTGAACGCACATCCCGTTTGAGTTGTGTACACGGATGTGCCGGCGCTGATCACGTCGCCCGGATCACGTGCCGCCCTAAGCGATCGTACATACTACATCAGACGCACCAGCCGACAAGCGTTTGATAATCTCCCTCGATTGAAGCCGATCGGTTTGCTCGTTGGGATGATATTCATCGAGTCGTAGGTATCTGTTCCATTGAACGGATATCTATTAGGGTTTATTTTGGTAATTGGTTTCGCGCAATACATGCGATTAGGTGAAAAGCGATCGCATCGATAGATCACCGCCCGTGCGATTAACGGTATTAATCTTAACTAGCATTAAGACGTCATTTTGAACGTGGTGCCAGATATGCGACATATGAAAACGTTTGCATTATAATCGAAATAAATAAGGCGATTTCAATTCAAATATTAATTATGAAAGGAGAACATATTTTATTTTCTATTTGTAGGTTCGCATATATTTTTTTATGGTCTTCATTAGATACATTGAAATAAAAGGTAGTTAAATTAAAAAAAAATAGGACAAGTGCCGTTCAACTCGCGTGGTGAGAGTTCCATTACGTTGGTTTATCACATCTGACCCAAATTTGTTTGTGGTACCTAAAAAATATGTATGGTATCGGATTGTACAGAAAATTGCTAAATGTATTCTCTACTGATGAATTCTGTCCTGTCCAATATTCGTGAATGCGTGGACTACGTCCGACTCATTAAAAGTATTTCAAAAGTGATTTAATTTTTGATTTGTCCTTAAAATGATATTGTAATGTAATAATGAAAAGTGCCCTATAAACTAACATTAATTATGTGAATTTAGTAAGGAGTTTACATTTGACATTGAAAGGAAGCAAAAAATAAAACTCGCTATAAATTTATGCGCATTGAATATGCACTTATGTACTTAGTGTCTGTTTATACTGGACATTAAAATAAATCCAAACCACAAGAACTACAGACTTCATATAGTTTTTCTTGTATCTATTCTATTTTCTGTAATTCTTTTAAAATTTTAGGCTCTGTACTATTTGAAATAAGAGGACAGTGGTCGTTTTTTATTTATTTTCTTAAATAACTTTAAAATTTAAACCATTATGAGATTTCATTTCATATGTCATATTAAACTTCTTTTAATTTTCTAATTTATCTCAGAAAAGTGATCCTCATATTCAAAAATTATTCATTTGTGTTACAAGTCCGTGTTCATAAATAAATGTCCGCGTGATCTTACGACGGTTTCATTTTTATCATTTCGTGTACAAGAACCGTAAAAATTTTAAAACAATAGAAATAAGTTATTATAACGGAAAATCAAGGCAAACAACTAATTTTTTTTTAACTTATACGAACCCAATTATTCAAAGGTATTTACAACATCCGGTCATACTCTCATCTCTTACTGAATCATTACCGATTTGTGATATCAATTTGAATTTAAATTTAAACATGTGAGTGCTGAAGAGGTTATAACAATATTTAAATCTTCAGACATGAGGAGGACTGCTGGCATTCATGGTCTTTCTATTATAATGTAAACTCCATTATAGATTACATTGCGCCGCATTTGGCGTTTATCTATAATAAGTGTTTAGATGAAGGCATGTTTCCCGATTTGATGAAAGAAAGAAAAGCAATTCCATTATTTAGAGGCGGTAGTGCATCAAGTCCCAATAACTTTAGACCCATATCTATAGTACCGTTATTTAGCAAAATATTCGATAAATTAATCCTAAATCAGTTGTTAATACATATTTGTACTAATAAATTAATGTCTAATTAGCAGTTCGGGTTTACTCGGGGTCGCTCAACAATCGATACTGACGTTGAGCTTGTGCAACATACTTTTAGAGCCTGGGAGGAATCGCGAGA
Source organism: Eumeta japonica (assembly GCA_005406025.1). Lineage (NCBI taxonomy): Eukaryota > Metazoa > Arthropoda > Insecta > Lepidoptera > Psychidae > Eumeta > Eumeta japonica. Next base: position 37,485 of record BGZK01002644.1, read on the forward strand.
TGCAATTGGCGTATTTTGCGATCTCTTCAAGGCAATTGATTGTTTTTTTCTTGAAACTCTGATCGGGAAATTATGTCCCTATGGAGTAACAGGCCGGGCACTCAACCTTCTGAAGTCGTATTTGAGCAACAGGGTTCAGAGAGTTGATGTCCATGGCATGAGATACTCGGAATCGATGGTTCACATGGGTGTACCACAGGGATCAATTCTTGGTTTTTTCTTATTTTAGTCTACTTAATGATTTATTTAGCCTTATTAAGGATGTTCATGAAATAGTAGTTTGCAGATGATACTTTTTTGTTATTCAAAATTAAAAGATGATTTATTTAGCCGTATTAAGGATGTTCATGAAATAGTAGTTTGCAGATAATACTTTTTTTTGTTATTCAAAATTAAAAGATAGCCCACTTATGACGATGTGAACAATGCATAAGGTAGAGAATGGTTTACTACAAATAACCTACTTCTTAATGAAATGAAATCAAAATGTATTAAATTCTCACTTTCATATATAAGACATGGATCCGGAACTATTTGAGTACTTCTTGGAGTTTGTTAATGCTATTGTGTCCCTGGGAATTACTTTAGATAATTGGCTTCAATTGAGTCCTCATATAAGTAAGTTGGCGAAAAGGCTCAGCTTTGCGGTCTATGCAGTAAAAAAAATATGAAATTTATCAGACGTTGAACTGCTAGATTATTTTTCTAGTTATATATTTTTTATTTCTGTTATATTATTATTTATATTATATTTCTGTATAGAATTGATCTTACTCTGGAGAAACTGCGGATATTCATAGAATTTGCGTGTTGCAGAAGCGGACCGTTCGCAATTTATAAGCTCGGACCTCGCGCAACTCTTAGAAAAAATTTAAGAAATTGAAATCTTAACCCTGGCATCTCAATTCATTTATGAAAATTTATCATATGTAAAAATAAATTTGAAATGTTTAAAAGAAATAGTAGTCGACATTAACTCAATACCAGAAATAAAAATATACTGATTTCACATATTAGTGCACATTTAAAGTGCTCCGTGTGCGCATATTCAATAAGATTCCTGTAGGTATATAATATAAGATTTACCCCTATATAAAATGAAGAGTGTTATTAAACAATCACTCTGTAAAAGAATAGTATACTATTTCTGAATATTTATAAGATAAATATTCATGGGCATAAGCGGCCCAATTTCTTACCAGGCTGTTTCGTTCTTAATAGCTTAGTATTTGTTTTGACTATGTATTAGTAAATTAGAAAAGAGCTACCCTTAAGTTTCTTGCTCGTTCTTCTTGAGGGAAAACTGTCTTCCGGACGAGCGGTAAAGAATAAACTCGCAAAAAATTATAACGTATCTCAAGTGTTATTTTATAACCTATGAAGTAAAGATATTTTGGATTTCAAAAATTTGAATACATTTGGGTTTGTTAATGGATTTTCTATAGAACAATAATGATTCCATATATTAATAATACTACGAGTATAAATTATACCAATGGAAATCTGTAGAGGAGTATATAAAGTAACGTATATTATTTGTGGGAACTACATACACTCTAACCACGTTATGGGCAGTTCATATAGGTCCTGATGATTCATGGATCAGTCGAACTTAGCTACTTGGTTTTATTTTGAGGTGTTTGTTTATTTCCTATCACGGATATTTGATAGCGATAGCTTAAACAATCCTCACTGCTGCATAATTCAGAAACTATCTTATTTCAGAGTAATCGCATCTTATTTCTTACCTCTTAGTTTAACGTAATGAGTGGGTCAATCTGAAAGTTCTTAGAAAATGAAACAAAATGAGCGGACTAGCGAGTTATTTTTATTATTATTGTATCGCAAAACAGCGTCCGTTGAGATCAATAATACATCGGTGCATTCGATAGAAAAACTGAGAGAAATACTTTGTCCATTCGAACTGAAGAGTCGCTTCGACGGCCTATTCATATACAGTCACTGCTTTCTTGGCTTCTGTAAACCACTTTCCCAGTAGTGTTATTTATTGTACAGAAAAATAAAAATCGCATGGGGTGAGGTTAAGGGTTATAAGATGGATAAGCTAGTATTTCTGTACCTAATGTCGCCAAATAGTTAGTTGTTTGTCTGGCGGTATGTGGCGTTGGCATGGTGAAGGAATTAACATTACTAGAATACCTATCTACCTATGCTGTTGTTTATTAGCTTTAAATACATATAGAGAGCAGTATATTATATGTTACGGTACAATAAAAAATGTCAGTTGGTAAAGTTCGTGTTTTAAGAGGTTATGGGCAATTTCCAATGATTTTTTTTTCAGTTATTAATTTTTTTACTAGTAGTTACAGTTTAAAAGTGTTGATTTTCTGTAAAATATTGGCTGCAAGCTTAAGCAAAAAGACAAAAAATATGATGAGTGAAATTGTGCCATCGAGGAACTGTTGGTGCTAGAAAACATGAAGAACTATATTAAATTGGCAGCAGATTTCGAGATAACACCAACAGAAGACGCGAAAACGAATGCAAAACTAATTTTGACGATAGATCTTGGTCTATACTATATTAAAGAAGTTACAACATCTTCAATTGTGGCTGAAATTAATGTTTGATGACTCAGCTTTTTTTTAGAAAATATGATTATTAAGTCATTTAACATCGCTGTGATAAGAGAATTGCGATTTCACGATCTCATATGTGACGTACAAGTTATTCAGACAGGCACGGCGTTGCAATCCAGAAATGAATGGATTGGATCCCTGTTGCTAGCCTATTCACTAGAGCAGTATCATATTTACAACGCAAAAACCAAAGAGTAAATATGGTGAATATGTTGACGCCAAATACGACGACGTCAAAAGTAACTGGAAAAAAAAATGTGTATTGTTATAAATGTAAACAAGTCGTCACTATCTAAATCAGTGTCTATCATTGCATAAAAATAAGCCATCAAATACTTTTAGCGTCCTTTTTATCAACGGAGAATTTACGGATGGTACATTGATAGCGGTGAGAGAACTCATAACATCAAACAAAACGTGGATAAACAACGTGAATAGTTCATCAAATTTATTAGAAATCACCTTTTCATACAATATGAAACTACCAGAAGATGTAAATATATATATATACCATACCATAGATAGTATGATATCATAGTAAGTAATGTGCTGTGCGTGCCAAAGTTGACAACAAATCTCTTTTCAGTAAGCGATCTAATAAAAAATGGAAACAAAGTATTTTTTGAAGGTGATCACTATTACGACAAGAAGAATCTGCTGGTAGCCACAATAGACTCAATCAATGAAGTGTATAAGAGAAACGCAAAAATAAAGAAATGTACATAGGCAGCACCAACTATAACAGCGAATGCAAAACTTTGACAAAGAAGGTTTTCACACATAAAGCACAAGTGATTTATATAAAATGAAGAATATTGTGGATGGATTGTCATTATCCTGACTCCAATTATTTTTAAAAAATATTAATAGTTTGAGTAATTGCCAAAACGAAATACCTTTTGGGTTTACTCCTTAAGAATCGATTCATATTGAGAGGCAGGGTATGGAATTTTATGGGGAATAAATCAAGTGTTAGATAAATGACGTTACGCTATCGTCATAGTTTACTGAGAAATAAATAAATCGTCATGGTTACTGTTTACATTTCAATCAATCAGAATGTGACAAATATAATGGATTTTCTCCACGAATCATTGTTAATTATACAGAAGGGGTTCAAAACTATGAAGAAACGTTATGAACTTCCACTTATACTTGGTGGAGATTTTTCAATATTTTCTTAAATGACGATTAATTGTTTTACTATTAACATAAATAAATGAATTGTATGTACTATGCTTTTGAATAATATAATAGATGCTTTCATTTACCATTATACTAATCTATGTGTACGATATCATCTTAAAGCAGTAAACTCCATTCGTGCGTCGGAGCTGACACACTTCTTTTTCATCTTAATTTGTTAATAACTTTTGCAATTTTTATCGTGCAGTAAAATCCTTCGAATACATTTTTTTAGACGCCATTCCGAATTCAATGAGCTATCGCACATATTTTTAGGACCTTTATAAAGAATTAACACGATTTCGAAATCGTCGACTAGATTAGACGTCATGATGATGGTGGGTGAGCTAACGACACCAATGAACAACAGAGAATATTATGAGAAAATATGAATACAGAATGAAATGGAAATGACAGAAGATGGTGAATAGTCAAGAAAGGAGTTAGCTGTAAGTAGTCGAGATCCAGTGGGAGAGTCTTCAGGTAATGAATCTCTAAACATTCCAGTACATTCACATCGTGAATCAGAAGACAATAAATAACAAAACTTTTATTTCGAAAGCTAGATTTGCTGTTAAACAGCAAATCTAGTTTCGTCAGATGGAACGACTATATTTTGACTCATTTAACCATTTTATTGACAATACCAAAAATAGAACATCATCATGAAAGCCAACTGACGTCTGTTATTAAATTGTAGCGGGTATCATAAAAAATCATTATACGAAAATTTTCTAGCGTTGAATTTATGTTGACGTTGAAGAAACAATTCTTTTGAAACCAATTTGTAGAGACAAATGACAGATGAATTTAATAAAACCTTAATAAGTTTGCAAAACAGTTCCATTTTTAATTTGTATATGGTTTTTATTTTGTAGTTTTTAAATGACCAGTTCTAAAGATTTTGAGCGTCACCTACATAGTGTTTGAATTTTTTCTTTTTTTTTTAGTTAAATTCTGTACGTTTTGATGACCACTGACATTAATTAGACAAAATTTATTTGCGGCTGTGCACATTAATCATGTAAACTTTGGACCATAGACTCGATAATTACTTTTTTTTTATTTTTTTAGAAATGTTCATGTGTTTTATTAGTAAGTATTTGGTTACACACGATCGTATTTTGTCAAAATGAATTCAAGAATGAAAGCGGGGGATAAAAGGAATGATTTACGAAATCTTAAAGCAGTTTTAAAAATAATTGAAATAAAGAAAATATTAACTTACCATCTTCTTAAAACGCGCTTAAAAGGTTCAAATGGTTATTGTTTTATAAGACTGAATTATTAAATAGATTCAAAAATATTATCGTATTTAAAACGAAAAACATAGGGCACATGCAATAGTATTTACTAATTAGAAGTATTATATTCGTAATAATACAAGCAATTACAATACATATACGTATTTTCATAGCTATTAGAAATTCACGATCGCAAATTATTTGAACAATCTGTATGGGTTTAGAAACCTATATTGCTAATTAAATGGGCTGTAAATCTGTGTGGGGCAAGGAAAATTCGCACTCAGATATGTGTATTGCCCGTGAGTCCGCTGGTGTGGACATTGAATGAATTCTTTCAACTTTTATATCAACCGGTTGTGAAAACAATCGTAATACTGATGTTTATTTTATTATGAAATGATCTCACTTACGCTATTTATCCTGATCCTGGTCATGCTAGAGATTCTGATCCCGAATGGATGTTGAATTTGAATCCCTCTTGAACATCGTTGTAAGCAATCGCCAATCGGTATAAGAAAATAATTCGATCTACGATTACGCAAATGAAGCCATAAACATGAATTAGTATCATTTTAAACTATAGCCTATATGTTGTTCTGATATATAACGCATATAACTGTCAAGTTTCACATAATTATGTTCTGCCGTTAAAGTGTGATAGGTCAATAAACATCCAAACAAAAAAAAAATTTTCACCCTTATAGTAGTAAGATATATGATTTAGTTAATTTCTCATTAATTTGTTGATATTGACTAAGATGAATTATATATATCAATTTACTGTAAATATACATTAAGTGAAATGCGGCCCACATTTATCATTTTAAATATTTTAATGATCTTCATACTCATTAAAAGTTCGCTATCACAAAACAGAATTATTATAAACTTTTTAGTCCGTTTCAAAAACGCGATAATTATTTTTTTTTATTTCTATTAGGGGTGTGCGAATAGCGTTCGAATCGAATCGAATCGAATATTGATATTCGATTCGAAAGTCGAATCGAATAATTCGAATTTTCGAATTATTCGAAATTCGACGAATAATTCGAAAAATTTCGAATAATTCGAAATTCGACGAATAATTCGAAAAATTTCGAATAATTCGAAAATTTTCGAATAATTCGCTAGTGATTCGAATAATTCGCGAAATATCGAAATATCACTGGATTTTCTATTGTTTTTAATTTAAATTCCATCACAACATGTATCAAAATATTTTACTTACGAATAATATACTTTTTAATTTATAATTAATTACCCGGAGAAAACAATTGCTCAATTTTAATATATATTAGGGGAGGGTGGGGCACGACGACCCCCCTAAGTCGGTTAATACTTTTTTTGGCTTTCATTTATCAAATCAGTTTATTTTTGTTCTATCTTGAACAAATTCACCGACATTTTTCCAAAACTCAAAAAAAAAAATTTTTTTTCTGGGGCATGATGGCCTCCATCTAAAAAATGCTGAAATAAAAAAGTTGTTTTTTAATTTAAAAAAATTGTTTTCAACGTTAAAAATGTTTTTACCCATATTAATTACTATGCTTACTTTAATTTCACTCGAAAAAAATTATTCAAAAATTTAAAATAATGATTGCCATTATTTTTATTGCAATAGGCTTTACTTAGAATCTATACAATCATGAATATAGAGTCAAAATTGTAAAGGATGGTCTCATGATTCCTGTGCACGTGTAGATAAAGGTTATTCTGACGAATATTTGTGATTATTGTGAGAAGTTATTAATTACATTCTTTACGTAATTTAATGTTTCATTCAAAATTTTATTTTGTTACGTTTTAAATAATTATCATAAATAGTAATTAATATTCTTGCTTATTTGTTTTACATAAAAATTTATAGATTAATTAAAATTCGTTAAATAATAAATAACTTTTATATTTCTTTCAACTATTAATTTGTTTTCACTCAAAAATTTGTTTTAATTTTTAGAAAAGACATATTTTTTCTTTTGAAAACTTTTGCAATTTTGTTAAAAATAAATTTTCATTGATATTTCATTTTGCCCTGGATATAGTGAATTGGCCAAAAAATCAATGAATTTATTATATCATGTTCATCAAATTTAGAAGAAAAAAAAAATTTTTTTTTGACCTAATTTTTTACGGTGGTCTAAAATGCCCTAGATATCGCGGATCAGCCTAAAGATGAGTCAGTCCTTTAAATTTATGTTAATTTGATAAAAACAAAAAAAAAATTTTTTTGACTACATTTTGAAGGGGCCGTTGTGCCCCAGGGGGCCATCGTGACCCACCCTCCCTTAACTTAGTCATTTTATTCTCTTATATCTCTACAATTTCCAATTTCTCATGCAACAAAGAAGAACGACAGCTAGCGTGAACCCGCACTTGAATTTTCCACTACTGGTGATATTGTTTCTGACAAACGAACTTCATTATCACCAGATTCGATATCATATTTATTATTTTTAAACAAAAATTTGTAGCAAATTTTCAAACGTAGTATTTTTGATAATACACGGAAAGAAAATTATAGAAATTTTTCCTATATATTATGGGAATTGTTCCCATAATATTATAGGAATTATTCCTATACTATTATAGGAATGGTTTCCATAACTTATGGGAACCATTCCCATAATAGTACAGGAATGATTCTCATAATGGCATGGAAACAATTTCCATACCATTATAGGAATAGTTCCCATAATATTATGGGAACTATTCCCATAATATTATGGGAACTACTCCAATAATAATATAGGAATAGTTCCCATAATAGAATAGAAATCATTCCTATTTCATCACAAAATATTCATTTTAAAGTAGTGAAACAAAACAAGGATTATTTTCATGCATAAAATAAACAAATAATCAATTTTCTTATAAAAAGTAATAAATTTTAGCTAAACAAAAATTTTCATCATAAAATTTTATTTCCAAAAACTTATTATTATCAAAAATTATTTAAAAGATTTAAAAAATTTTGTTGTTCCAAAATACTCAGGACAGTCGTATGAAGTTGCAAGACCAAAATTTTTCCAAAATTTAAATCGTTAAAAATTTTTGAAAAAAATAATTTTCAAAAATTTTTTAGAAAGCTACATAAATTTTCTGCATGTAGGTTAAAATATTTCTAACACCAGAAGATTTTCAACACCGTTTTAACACCGAAAAAATATTTACACCGTGAACGGTGTTACTGCTACCGATTTGGTGTAGAATTTAACACCGGAATTTTTAACACCGTACACCGCTTGGACTTACACCGGTTTTTACAGTGTATAGGGATTACCATAATATTATAGGAATCATTCTTATAATGGTATGGAAACTATTACCATAATATTATAGGAACTGTTACCATAAATTATGGGAAATATTCCTATAACTATAGGATCCATTCATATAATGATATAGGCAATATTCCTAGCATTATGGTAACTGTTCCTATAATAATGGGAAAATTTCCTATAATTATAGGAACTGTTCCTATAATATATAGTCGTAATTCCTATAATGGCATAGGAAAAAATACCATAATATTCTAGGAAAATTTCCCATATTTTTCTTTCCGTGCACTGTATTTGCTACAATATAATTTTTGATGTTTTATTCTCTTTCAAAAAAACTATACTAATTGTTCTATTTGTGTAATCATATTTCATCATTTAAATAAAATGTATATTAATACACGGAAAAAAAATTAAAATAAAAATTACGATTTTAACATCGTAATCCAAAACCATACATTTAGTATCTCACCTTTTACTATATTACATTCTAAACTTACTATAGTTCTACGAATTATTGCAATCTAACATCGTAAAATTCATTGAGAACTGTAGTAAAGATATAAAATGAATATTAAATGTATGGTCCTGATTACGATCTTAAAATCGTAATTTTTATTTTATTTTTTTCATTAGTAATTTCATATTTGAATATCGAACATAACAAACCCTAAATTTAAAATACTAAAAAATTCGCGAATAATATAACAATTCGCGAATAACTTACAAAGAAATTCGAATTATCCGAAAAAAATTCGAATTATTCGAAAAAAATTCGAATTATTCGAAAACATTCGAACTATTCGAAATTTTTCGAATTATTCGAAAAAAATCGAATTATTCGGGAACTTTCGAATAATTCGAATTTTCGAATTATTCGATTCGAGTTTCGAATCGAATATTAATATTCGATTCGGAACGAATAATTCGTAAATTCGAATTATTCGCACACTAATTTCTATTACTATTTTATGCGTAAGTAATACGTGTATGTGAAATTTACAATTGATTGAAAATTGTATTATTTTTGGGTTAAAACTTATATTATATAGTGAATGAAATATCTAATTATTCTTCCACATCTTGAGGTGTCATCCGATTCAACATCTATTTAAAATTTTAGCTGTTTTATTCCTTTCTTTTTCTTGCTCCATATTTTCGTGCATAGTCATCCAATTCTGAACTAATCTTAAAGTTTCAAGTCTCAGTACATCGGAAAGCGAGTTTAAAATTGAATGCGAAATTTCGCCAGAACAGGCAAACAAATAAACAGACCGACAAAAATAGTAATAAAATGATAAAAGCGTTGTAAAAACCTTTATAATGACACTTTTATTTATAGATCGTTACATACATATGGATACTCACAACCCTAAAAGGAGTTACCAGTACGTTACCGGCCTCTTGGGAACAGAACACAACATCAGATAGATGGAAGATTGATGG
>BGZK01002645.1:0-47192 GCA_005406025.1 Eumeta japonica
TGAAAAGTCTGTTTGTCTGTGGAAACACACTAATCTCAAGAAACAGTCCGATTTGAAAATTCCTCTTGCGTTACATAGCCTGTTTATCAAGGAAGCTATTTATTTTTTATTTATTTTTTTTGCGCACCTCGCAACGTGCATATGGAAATGCCCTACTCTCAATGTGATGATGATGATGCAATATGAAATCTTTCGTATATCCCAAATTATACACTAAATGAATAAAAAAAGGAATGTTTTAGAAACTAGACATATTAAATTATAAAGTCGGTGTATTTTTTTTTGCTTTAGAGTATACAACAAAAAATGTAGTTAAAAAAATGGAAATACGGCTGTCCGTTGGTCTATGTACTTGTTTGTTTACTTATTTTAGAAAAATGTAAGTAATTATTTGTTATAGTAAATCCTTATGAATAATTTTCCACTCATCCTGAATATGAACCCTATTACTTATCATGATTGAACTCATAACCGTTTTGAAGATATTAATAAAAAATATTTTTTCTGGGTTTCTTTCGAGAAAATTATCACCGATTATTTTTCATTTCTTACTTTTTTTCTCCATTTCACTATATAAGACAACAATATTTTTTTTTATCTATGTGTTTATTAAAACGAGATACACTTCGTTATGTATTCATTATAGTTATGATGCTATAACTTGCAAATATACTCCAAATTTAACCCAGGTGAAACTGCAGGTCACAGCGAGTGGATATATATATATATATAGACCTACAGAGTTTGCTGTGTAGGTACACAAAAAACTTCGTTTTTTGTTTGTGAGAAAATTTATCGGTCAACATATCCATCGGTTCTATATCCATTTTCGATTAGAATAATTTATGGTTGTTATCCACATTTTTATCGTTTGTTTCATTTCATTAGCATTAAGAAACAAAACACTTATAAATCTATTAAAATATAAAAACGTGCAGAATGAAAATGTCGAGCTAATAAGGTCTACCATGTTTTAACACCCACTTACTAATAAAGTATGAAGGCAGTGTACTCAGCTATCAACACGCATCAGTCAAATTTTTTAAAACAATGATCTTTTTTATTGAAAACCGTTAATATGATCACAATACTAGACGTAGTAGTAATGTAGTAAATATATTTATGCGGTAGTTAGAAAACAGACGTATAACCAAGTTTCCTTCACACAATCCAAAATATTTGAATTTCTACCCAAACAATACAACATTGTACTTTCCAAAGCGCTTCGAGATCGGAATAAAAAATAAGCTAATGAGATGCACAATATTTCATTGTTTGTAAGAGACGTATAAACATTTAGAAAAGTTGGCTCTTATATCTTGTGTTCTCTGACATATTACTGAACTTCGTTCTAAGAGTGAAATGTCTTCCCCTTTTGTAACCTCAAATAAGTATTCAAATTTACGACAATAACATAATGGATGCGACCCGATAAAAAGTGTCAAGAAAGAAAGGATATAGGAATTATCGACATATCACAACAATAGGTTAGACCTAGCGGAAGGTTTCACAGAACATATCTTTGAACAAATTTTCGAATCATATCAATTGCTTAGGAAGATCTCTAGTAGAAATCAATATTACACAGGAGTCGAGTCACTTATCCTTCTCGTTGAGATAAATTCTGTTTTCCTTACGCATGTTTAATGGACAGAGATAAAAACGTACAACGACCCTATATATTATGTTATCGTTGAAATATAGCGATACGAATCGCTAATCATATTAAACTGTCGCATAGCGGTCGTTTACGCGCCAAGACGCGCATTGTAGTACGGAGAAGGGTTCAACATTTTTTATTGTCTCTTTTATATACTTCAAATATATATTAATCGAATAATACTATTTTAATTTAAATTAAAATGAATTATGGAACCATTAAAACGACACTGCGACATCTCGTTCAGAGACTGTCATTGAATTGTTAATTCACAAAGGAAATTCAAATTACTTAGCAAACACTGATATTAATTTTAACGCGTTACGACAGTACCAAAATAATTTCATTGCATCCATTCAATTGTTAGACTACAAAAACTTATATTTTCGAATAAAAACTTACCGAATAAGGCAAACTTCATAGCGCTCCGTGCGTCGTTTCCAATCTGAAATGATTAAGACGTTTAAAAATACATTCAAAACAATGTTTATTAACTATTATATTTCAATCTCTCTGTTTACAATGCTTATGGTTAGACATTAAAAATACATTATTCAATATTACAACTTGAAAAGTTTATTCTCAAAGGATATGTTTCATATCCGGCCTACACTTTATACATATCTTACAAAATCGAATGGAAATTCACAGATACTTATATCAAATTTATATTAAAAAATATCCTAAATAAATGTTTTGATAGAGAAATAGAATCCCAATAAATGTTATTTCTAATGACGTTTTTGAACTAGTTTCAAAAAATATCTATCAATCCAATTCACATTAAACGAGGGCCGAGTACTTCTCGTGCAAATACTTAACGGTCGCTTACGGAACAGCGAATACCGCTCACCACGTCCTTGCTGACACTCTACGAGTCAAAATATGAGGTTGTCTTTGCCTGTATGCGCCCCCTCTGACAAAAACACATACATACACACCTCATACAACCATAATAGATATATATATATATATATATCTGTATCGATTGCATGTTCAAAAGTAACTCTGAGGGTTTTGTCCTAATTACGCCCAGACGAGCATCAAACCAGCGGATCAACCTGTATTCGTTGGCTAATGTATTGGAAAATATATAGTGAGTTCCATTGTTCGTTTTGATAGGTATCCGGCAGTAGGTGATATACGGCCGAGTATGATGCTATTTGCCAGTATTTACTGTAAAATCACATGATGACCAATATTTCGATGATGCGATCCGATGGAAGTACAAACCGCTATCTATACATATATAATGAAAATAGGTTGTCTTTGTTCGCCAATCACGTAAAAACTACTAAACGTATAGACGTGGGACTGGGACCATTCGATGCGGGATGATTTGTAGATGGTTCTAGGCTACTCACTTTTCGAATTCCGTAAATCCTTCGCCATTTTATTTATAAATAAAAATTACCCAGCGAAGCGGGCGGGACATTCTTTAATAAAAGGACAATGGGGTCACAGTATAAGTACTTTAGATTTTTTTTAACAAAATTTAATAGAATCAAATAAGTATTCTAAATAATGACTACCCTGACAAACTGTATAAGGAGTACCAAAAATTAAAAACTACTGGAATAATTATCGGAACTGCTTAATATCACAAACGAGAAATACAGTTACTTTCTATTTTTATGCATTTATGAAACCGAATAAAAATAAAACTTTCATATTTCTGAAACTTTTAAAGAAACGGGTTTGTTCTTTCTTTTACCTTTAAGAGCCCTCAGTTTAATATCATTTGATATCCATGTCGTTAAAAAAAAAATGTAGTGTCAAACGGAGTTATTAGCACCTGTCGAATTTATAAACAATCTTTCAAATGTTGATTAATAACAAGAATAAACCTTAATGCAATCGTCACTAATATTCGAATAGTCGACCTTTATGAAGTTATTCGAGATTTATTAAATACTAGCTTTCCGCCGGCAGATTCGCTCGCGTGTACGTACAATATATTCCTTCATCTTTTATGTTCATCGATCTTGCTGTCGATCACAATCTAGTTCTCGCTGTCAATTCTGGTGCCAACCCTGTATCTGATTACGTTTCCGGTGACGCTCATGATGCTAGCCCCTTTCCCACATTCGATTTCGGCCCCGTTCAGTGCTCGGTCCGAACTCCATTATGCTTCACCATCCACTTTCAGTTTCAATATCGCTACCAGCTACGAGAGCGATTGGTAGCAAAGCCGGAGAAAATGTAAGTATCAAAAAAAATATAAACAATATTACTTAGTATATGAAAATGTATTTTTAAATTTAAACGACGCTCATTATGGATTGATACAACTTTTTCAATTATAATTGCACGTTTATTATTATTTATTTGTATTCATTATTTGTTTATACATCGGAATAAATCGGAAACAACTATTACAAACAAATACAACGACGGGCCAACAACAACATGTTCTTGTTGATTATTCTTGCTTCATCTTTGTGGTATAAAAATATACAATAAGCAAAATTATAAACAATAAAATTTTATTACTTTCGGCACTAATGCAATATAAACACCAAAACGGCCAAAGAACACACGGCTAACATAAAACGAGTCTTTGGGTCGAAAAACTAATTCACCAAAATGCGGGCCCACACGACCCAAATAAAAAAAAAAGGTGTTACAGACCAGTTCGGAATTTAGATGAACGGTGTAATATCCGGTCATGTAATTTCATCGAAACCAGCGATTACACTATTTTTGTAAACGTTATCAGTTGTGATCTAGAGCGATCAGATTATTGCAATGACGCTATTGGCCTGTTTTAATTCATCTAAATTTTTATAAATTTAGTTGTGATTCGTTGCGCGATCATTAAATTTAATTTAATTTAATTTATATTCGTTTTTCATGTGGATTGATTTACCTTACCGATTTATCATTACAGCCTATTAAATTTATTATTATAGAAATTTCTAGTATTTTAAAATATATAAAAGGGATTTTATTATACTTTATTTGAATTTTATTTTTAATAATAAATTCGAATTAGTTTAATAAGACAGTAAATTAACCTATAGGTTTAATTACACGCAATAACTTAATTTGGGCCCTATGTAAGATAACTAATTAATAAAAGCATTATAGCAATATCCGAACAAAAACAGGGCAAAACATATGTACAGTCATTCTGAAGCGATTTGTATAGATAAACAAAACACCAGTAATCCATATTTTAACATAATTTAATAAAGTTGATGATACAATTTCACATGCTTTGATGTGATTGACAATGGCTGCTTGATTTAAAATTCACACAAAGTTTGGAAACCTTTCAGTTGGTCTACAATAAATATATAGTTATTATCAAAAATGATTCTGAAATTATTCTTAACAGACTCTTATTAAACAACAGATGTTTTTCCAGAAATATTCAAATAAAACATATAAAAACCTAAATGCTTGATGAATCATGAATCCTTTGGCTCATAGAAAAAAAGTAGGAAGTCGGTTCAACAGGTTTCTATAATTTTTAGTGAGTGGGACTAATAAATATAAATTTCACTTATATTAACTTAAATGTGTCATTTTAAATATATTACTATGCTTAACATTTCATACTTATCCAATTTGGACGTGTTGTTATTCTCTGTCTTCTACATGATAAAATGCGACATTGTATCAAATATTTTTAAAACAAAACAGCGCAAATCTCAAAGAAGACAAACACGCGATGGACAATATCGATATAGGTCCGATACCGAACTCGTATAAAGTTAAAAATCATTCGATAAATTTACATTTTAATGATTTCTCGCGGATCGCAAAAAGTTGTTAACTACGCTTTTCATCCCTGTTTGAATGCTCACAAAAAGCAGTCAAATTACCATTTGCCATAACCGGGCTCTCGGGTTAGTAACTAAGTTGAATTATTGCATTTTGCATTTCTTTTTGCATTCCTTTGGCTTTTGGAGAATCAAAAATGCTGAACGGAACGTTTTGGAAACCGCTTTTTTCCTGCATATATGTAGAAAAATCTCAATAGGAAACATTCAATTTCGAAACAAATAAAATAAACAACTATAAACAAAAGACAGGTTTTCATTTTACGAGGATTTTTAATTTCATAAAACCAAATGTATTATTTATTCCATTATACCTACATACACATTTCAAAGGTCAAAACGTTGAAATGGTCTTTATATATTCGTTAATTTTACGTAGCTTCCTTTTATCAGCGTTTGTTTATTAATATACATTTGCGTTTACAATCTATGCTCCAAGCGTAAGTGTCAAACGGAATTCTGTCAATACTCAACTGAAATACGTAAAAACACTAAAAAAAAAGCAATTATCGTTTTAATAAACCGTAAGAAGATTCCATCGGCATCTTAATTTGTAATTGTTAACAATAAAGCGTGACCTAGATTCGATAAAAAGTCAACGACCCGCTTTATACTCACTCGTGTTGGCTTCGTGACACCAAACACTGGCCGAATGTGGGCACTATGGCGATTAATAAAAAAAAAAGTAAATATTAGGGAGCGTCACAAGACCGCTAAAGGACGCACCGCGCCTGCGCTCACTCGATCGAGAATGACGTGCGCGGAAGCTGCTGCGCGAGGCTTTATATAGACATGTTAACAGTTATCTCGGATGAGTTACGAAGGTAATAGAAGTGACGAATTATTCGGATGAGAAACGGTTTATTATTTTTAGCAAAAAGTACAATTTTAAAATGGCTCGTAAATCATGTTCTGAATCATTAAAAGAAAATAGCTGGCGTTGGCTAAGTCTTTTAGCTTATGAAAACTAAATCGCAGCAAATACTAAAGTTTTGTTTTGATTTGTATGTTAAAAGTATAATATTTTGTTTGTTTTACTAAAATATTATTCAAACACATATATAGATGTGTTATCAATTATAAATAATAATTAATAAGACATTTACATATAAATTTTAATAATAGTTTTACATACATAAATTTTAAACAACAGCATTTCTAAATGATCTTTTGCCCAAAAGCATATTTTATTAGCAGACTGATGACTAAATGGTTTAGCTTTTGAATTCTGTATCGCAACACACTCTTTCATTTGTATGCATAAAAACTAAAAACATAAACATTTTTTTTCTTTGTATTTCAATAATAGTTGATAACGCATATGACGCAAATAACGCACATCGACATGAATATGAAAATTATGTAACTGGTTATTATTATGCAATTTCACGTTTTTATATTTAATAGATTATTTATGAAGCATGCCACTAAAAAGGTTTACTTTCAATTTTACATAAGCTCATATTGCTGGCTCAAAACATAGAAGGTGTATATAAAGAATGATTTACGAATGACAAACACACTCAAACGTAGTGTTAACTTTTTTTTTCGGGAATTATAATTATTCTGAAGCTAAATCCTTTTGAACATGAAAATATTGTGATACAAAAAAAGACTGCATTTAGATCTTCATTGTTTAGATGTTTACGCTACGTTAAGATAAAGGTGTTTAAATTGTGTGTAAGTAATTGACCTGATTACTATAAAATTTTTGTTCACTGTCCTCACTTTACTAGATATCTATTTACTATTTAGGAACAAAAAAATAATTACAAATTTCAGGTGTATAAAATGAAGATCCTCCAAAGAAACTAATAAGAAAAAAAATGCGAATATGATGTACCTTATGAACCGAGCTTTCTTTAGACACGAGAATTTCATAATTTTAAATTCATAACTCGATCAGATAAATATGTCGAAATGAGTATCAACTAAACAATGCCAACTCTTCGCTTTCAATAAGTCTGTGGTCGCGTCCCGGCGGGCGCGCGAAATCAAACGAAATGCAAAAGAAATTGGTGCAGCGGCACAGATTCAGACGCGCCAGCGGCGATGCACCTCGCCCGCGGAACCGTCGACGAAACAAACAAACAAACAAACCCCACATCGCTACAGCGTAACGAGCACACAAAGATCGATCATCGTCTGTCGAATGCATTCGAACGGCGGACAAGAAACTTCTGCAACACGGTTTATTTTCTTGTCGTTCGTACCAGTTTTTAGCGAGTGAATGTGTGGGAAAAAAAAAGCAGACGACCGCTTTGCACGAGTGCACTAAGTAGGCGAACAGCACTATCGACCTCTCGTTCCGTATTGAAAAGCAATGAAACTAGTTTAATGGTACAAAATAATATTTAGTTTCGTTTGTTATTGCTATATTTATTTTTTAATATTTTTTTTTTGAAGTGAAAACTTCTTTAGCACCGTTGTGATTTGAAACTCGATGAAACGAAAAAGCGACAGTAAACAGAGACAGCCATATACATCTATAGGATCTAGCGTGCGAAAGAATGAGATAGAATGTGAGATGAAATAGAATGTCTGTGAGAGAATGAGATAGAATATGACATGAGATAAAATGAGAGAGAAAGAAGTATGTGTGCATGTGCACCTGCTTATTGTATCTGTTCAAATTGAAAACATTGAACTTGAATAATAAAATGTAAAATAACTTTTGCATTTGGTACCAATATTATAATAAATATACTCTATAATCAATCTAGTCCTGATACT
The DNA here is from genome assembly GCA_005406025.1 of Eumeta japonica. NCBI lineage: Eukaryota > Metazoa > Arthropoda > Insecta > Lepidoptera > Psychidae > Eumeta > Eumeta japonica. Next base: position 8,182 of record BGZK01002645.1, read on the forward strand.
GTATCGTCTCATTTTCTCGTATCTAATTTTCTAAAGGTTTCACTGCTGATGTTTTTAATATATATAATTAAAAAATGTGTCCGTATCTCAGTATTTTTTTTATATTATAACACTGTAGACGTAACAAGACATACGTACTGCCGGTGAAAAAATACAAAAAAGGTGTAAAGAAGTAGAAATTAATTAAAATTCAAAATATCAATATTACAAATTCACGCCTACCAATCCTTTTGCAGTGTACATAAAGCGGAAAAGGGTGAAGTGGACAACTCAAACTCGATCTGTATTTAATAATCTCTTTATTTACAAGCCGCAGAAATCAAATTAAGCAAATAGTATCCGCTCGTCGAAATACTTAACCACGTTTACGGTGTATCGCTTTTGATTTCACGCATATCTTTCCATTTCAAACGTTTGTCGGCCAAACTATACGTGAAATGTGATCCGATTTTGACCGAAAAATTATATCTACCATGAAAATAAAAGTATGCAATTTAATTATGAGGCATCATGGCTGGAGCCGTGTGTTTTACTTTTTCGATAACCATGTTAATATTTACGGTTTAACATTTTTGAAAACCGAAATATATGTTTCGGTTTATACAAAATATGTAAGCGTATACCAAAAACAGAAAGGCATAGAGCTCTAAGTTGGAGTTTCCTCAATGAGGGAAAATATTAAAAAAATATAAAGATAGATTGTGTTATAACCTATTAAAGTTAACAAACAACGAGAAATGGTTACGAAGCCAATCTACTTTTTTGTATGGAGCACTTGTCCTCTTAAATGCGTCATTTTTTCAAATGTTCAAATGTGTTTGTGTTTTTTAAGTTTAACATTTGAAATTCCGTACATCGCTAGCTGTGCCCGTGACTTCGGAAGCTTATAATTTCACACATTCTCTGGTCATTCAATTTCGAGTTGAGAAGGCCAAATATTGGCCTAACTAAGTAAAACTTTATGTGAAAACTTCGTAAAGAACCGGTCAGTTGTTTCACAAATTAGGATCAAGAAAAAGTTTAACATTTTATTGTATTATTTATTATCTTACATCACCCATCAATTTTAACAAATCTCTATATATATATACGTAGATATTTGTTAATATACATAAGAGTAAATTGACTGACAGATATGTCAACGTATATCCTAAACCAATGGGTCTAGACACTTGAAATTTTATAGAGAGATTCCTGTTATAACGTAGCTGAGCACTAAGACATGACCTATAGAAACTCAATACCTAAGGCGGCGAAAATGGTGAGATACTGCATGAAAAGTCGAAACAGTTGAAGCTACAAATATTAAACGTTTTATAAAAATAAATAAAAATACACCCTTTTTCTAAATTAACCCTAAAGGGAGTAAAAAGAGGATTTAATGTTGTATGAGAAATCGATACCGCTGAAGCTATTCATGTCAAAATTTATATTTTAGCTACTCGTCACTAACAAAAATAAAATAATGATATGCATCGTTCTTAAGAGTAACTTTAAAAAGGATGAAATCGGAGTTGAAATTTTTTTATAAAAAAAATGAAACCGCTCAACCTATTGACAATAAAACTTATGTTTTATCTGCTTATTACAAATACCAACATGTATCATTTTTGGAAAAGTAGCTCTAAGAGGATGAAATAAAGGATGAAATGTTTTATGCAAAATCAAAAACGTACTAGTAAAAAACGTACAGCATATACTAGGTTTAAGCGCGAGTTTGAAGCTTTCGAAAAAAAATCATTGCTTGATCTTCATATTATTGACACCAAAAATTCTAAAAAAACCTTTCACTCATAAAACCTACACTATCTCCGAGTCATATAGTCCAAATTTCAATTTGGGCTATACCAGATCACTAGCATATGCTACTTCGTGTAAATCAGAATCGTCACCTTAACAGAATTTAAATTGTATGCAGGACCAAAAACAGAATTGAAAGTCGAAATCGGGATCAAAATCGAGAATGAGACCGAGATCAAAATCGAGTGTGGGATCAAAATTTGGATCAAAAACGTGACCGGAATCGGATTGGAAACCAGTACTGAAATCAAAATTAAGGCGGGATAGAGATCGAGAGTGAATTGAAATATCCTTAGATCGAGACCGGAGTCGGAATCAAAAGTGGAACCGCGATCGAAATCGAGATTCGGATAACCATCGAGATCATGGTTTCGTGATGGTGCGACATACGAAATGAAAGTTTTATGTCTACGCGGGCGCAGTCGCGGGCAAAAGCTAGTTTATTAGATATAAAATCGTCGGTCCTGCAGTCTTATTTATCGTATAAATTTAAAGGCAATTTTGTGTAACGGTGTTACTTAGAGAAATCAAGAAAGTTCAGTGCTAACACAGATTAATGGATGTAAATAACGACTGGTCCGTTTACAACCGATCTTGTTGCCGCCTACAAGTTCTACTGCTTTCTTCGTATCAAAATTGATTTATACTCAACCTGACAGGTATCTTATATCCTTTAAGTACAATATATCGATACATTCCAACACAATTACTTTAATAACACAACTTGAAAAATCGTACAAAAATTATTTCTCCATACAAATGCCGACAATCACATGATGAGAAAAGAGAATATACGCTATAGTTCACTTTTTCAACAGAAAATTTTATTAAAAAGGCCGTATAATATTCTAGGTTTTGTTGAATTGTCGGAACACCAAAACATCGCCTGTCGAATGCCATATTCGAGATCAAATATAACGATTGCCCACGATTTTAGTTCCCATCCGCATTTAGATCACGATCCCGACCTCGTTTTCGATTCCAATTCAGAAGAAGGCCTCTGACGTAAGCACTGGACATAATAATATGATTACCGGTTTAGTTTCAGCGAAACTACTCGCCAATTCTTCGACTATCGCACAATAGATTTGTATCATCAATCTCATCGGTACCGGATGATGGTACAGATCATCGTCATCATCCGTACAGTTCGTCACATTCTTCTAGTTTTCAGATCGTCTGGCTTAAATCTTGACCCTTCTGGCCCTCCGTATTGAATCAAAGCGAGTCGAGAGGCCGCCGATGACCATTATCATCATTGGGGCGACGAGGTACGAGACAGACGAGTTTAACGCCCTCTATGAGGTACGAAGCAAATTACTAATTTCACTTCTTTAAGTTGAAAACTCACCGCTTAAATGTTAGTCTTTAATTCCAAATCAACATATCTATGTTTATTTACTTAAAAGCAACTGTGGATCCAGATCCATACTCTCATGAATACATACACGCATGCGTACATACCCCTTTGTCTCACTATTGCATTCGAATCAGGGCCAATCCTGACCAAACCTCGTTCATGTGTGACTCCGCTGACTCGAAGGCTGGATGCGCTCCCGCCAAAAATTAATATCAATGTATACACACATTAACTTTTTCGAAAGTTAAACATTATCAAAATTTTAATTTTCATAAAAATCGTTAAAGCAGTTTCTGAGGTAACAATCTACAAATGTGTACAGTACAACGCACGAAACTCTGCCTCTCTGAATTGCCTGCGAATGATGCGATTCGCAGATTTCAACGCTCCCCGGCCCTTCCCTCTTCTCACCCCGCCTTCGTATTTTACGCTATTGCGACACTTTCGTGACTAACTTCACAGCGGCAGATTTTTGTGCGTTGTCCTGTAAATATACAAGCTTTACACCCGCAGCTTTGCCTGTATGAAATTCGGTCTGTAAGATAAAGTTTTCATCGGTACTCAACGCTCTTCCTTATTCACAGATCCACTCCCCCGCAACTCTCTCCGATCAATTCTCATATTTTTTTTTAATAAGTTGTGCGCGTCACGATCAGAAAGGCAATAAGTTCTTATTATCGTTCACTGCGCATGAGCACGGTGTTCGGGAGCTAGATTCGCTACTGTCGCATAACAACTAATCGGAAAACGGAACGCAATGTTAACAGTCACGGTCACCAAAGAATCGCGTCTTTTTCAATCAGCCCATAAAAAATGTGGAACTTGCATTGTTGTCGAACCATCCCAATGTCATCGTGGTATTCGTTTGATGAAAGAAAACGTTTAGTACGAACAACAGTGATAAAAAATTCTGGCTTTTATTCGATCTCCCAAATCGTCTTCTTTCTACAAATATTCATTTGCATTTTTTGCCCAGTGACGTTAACACTTTTAATCGCTGAAAATAACTGGAAAAAAACATCTCAGTTACAATAAGTGAACATTAATCAGGCAAGTGGTATGTAATTATTAGTTTAAAAATCATATAACGGAGAACGAACGCACAGCCGAGACGCCGTAGTTTTCGGAAAATGGGACAGAATTTTCAAATGTACACTTGAAACAACACACTGACGTCGTATTGACCTAAAATCGTTGTGCATACTGTCATTTTTTTCATGCAACTTGAAACAGTTGTTAGTTTAAAGACAGTCGACCACGAATGTTACTCGGCTGCGAGGATAAAACCGTATTTAATTTATCTCAGGAAATAATACAGTTTTAATAGACATTTCCAATTCAATAGACAAGATAAATATACACAATTGGATTGCATCGCAATCCAATTTTTAGCCAGAAAAAAGCAGGTTCACTTGATTGAAGTAGGGCATTCAGACTTCATACGTTTATCCGCTGGGTGCGTAGTACGAGGTGGGAGAACCACGAATCGATCGAAGCGCACGCCGTGGCCAAAAAAGGAACTTTCGACAAACCAACTGTCCCTTTTTACTAGCGAAATTTACGTATCTAAAAATAAGTAAACATGCGTCACGAAACCTCCTGCGTAATTAAATGCATGAACAATAGCAAAAACAATGATCACAAATTCTATAAAATTCCACAAGCAAGTTGGAGACGAAAACAACAAAAGAAATGGGTAATCGCTGTCAAGAGGAAAAAGTAAATATAACCTATACAGCAACATTTTTAATATTACGTTGTGTATATTGTAGGGAGTAGCAAGTCACTATAATATATTTGTTGCCTTATTTCAGTGCCGATGGATCGTCATGGTACCCAAAGCCATATGACAGGATTTGCACTGCGCACTTCATTGGAGGCGAAAAAACTGATGAACAGTCCTAGTTACGTCCCAAGAATATTTCCTGCTACACGCACCTCTGCCAGTGGTAATGCAAATTTAGCCATGTCAAGGTACAAACGATACATGGAACGCAATAACAAAAAAAAAATACCGCAAATGTACCTAATATTGTTTAGAAATGAAGTACATTTGAAATAATGGAAAATACTCATAGCACAAAAATGGATAAAGAATGCCAAGTTGAAACATTTTCGAGTGTTGAAAATGAAGGAAAAACTTTAATTTGTAACAGATATATATACATATATAGTGGCAAATAAATTATGTGTGACTCTGAAGTTTAAATTTAAATATCAAGCAGTTCGAAGATTATTAAGTATGATAAGAAGACGAAACACCAAGGATGTAATTCTATTGAAAAGATTTACGATCATCAAGCAACCATAACACACAATAAATATTTTACTGGGTTTCGATCAATTAGCGAAGATGAGGAACTCATTGATCTAGCTGGTGTAACCCTTGACAATTTTCGTTTTTTATTGAAACGGACAGTGGACAATCACAAGTAAATAATTATCAAAGAAGATTGACTTCTTATTTTTTAATGAAAATGAAACTAGGTATGACGTATTCAGCTCTGAGTCTCTTGTTTAGTGTGCATAGAACAGCTGTATCAAGAATATTCTATTCGTATCTTGGAGGATTGACATCTGCAGCATCTAATTTGATTTTTTGGCCCAGCAAAAGTGTTGTACAAAAAACAATGCCGGACTGCTTCCATCCAAATTACACTAACACTCGGGTAATTGTTAATTGTGCTATAAAATACGCTCTTTTATTAATGCACTTTAATTTAGTTTAATAGTAATAATCGACATATCTTCTTCTTTTTCTAGATATACGCAATTAAAGTGCTTATAACTATTCTGTGCGGGAAACATGGAAAAAGTGTAACGACGTACTTTTTTTCGTTTATAGTGGATTTCTTTGTAATAATGGATTCGAAACCCTATAATGAGCATTGTCCAACATGTTCTTGGCTAGTTTTTTGTCTTTCTTTCAAACCGATGGCGGCAAGACTGGTTGGTATTTTCAACTTAATTTTATTTCAGATTTTCCCATTTCTTAGTGTAAAGTCGGTTTAAGGACATTAAATCAGTTGAAAACTTGATTTCAACAGCATGATTTGTATTTAATTCATCTAAAACTTCATAAACACGAGCAATAATAATCCGCCTCGTCGAACCTGAAGGTCGATGGTTTAAGCATTTCAAATCTGTTTATAGAGTTTCATATCCAAGGCACAAAATGGAAACACTTCTTTTATTCCATAAACTAAAAAAGATAACCATTAACAATTATAAAAGATATAAAAATATAATATTATAAAGATAAAGTCTTTAAATCACGTCATCTAAAAATGCATAAATCAAAGTTCGCGCTTGGTAATGTTACGTATTATGATAAATTAATGCGACGACCTAATTTTCCAATTTGTCCTGCAAAAGTTATTGATCAACTTGAAGACCTATTGCTTAAATTTGCCTTACGGCCGTGTAATTCAAACTCTCATTTACAGTAATTAGCTGCTAACTGTTAAAATTAAACACATCAAAACACGTTGTTTTAACTTCACAATTGACAGTTAACCAGTACCTTTAGAGTTAATGTTGAAGGTGCGTAGGGCCATCTCCAAATGTTAAGTTAACTTTCATATCCGCCATATTGACATTTGTAATGTTGGCGGTATATACAAAGTCGTATATTTTAGTTCTAGTTTGATTATTTTCTTAATAATTTATAGTAATAAGTAATAATTGAAATTTTGTTTGTAATCCATTTCGAAAACTTCCGATATCTATAAAATTAAGAATCATATTTTAGGCGCTTATCGTAACTGACTTAAATTTGTAGTTAAATACTACTTACTGATTTTGAAACTCTCCGCCGTATTTTTTTTTTTGAATGTTTGAATTTCACCAATATGCCTAAAAGGAGGTTTCGCGTTTGCAATAATTTAGAACTTTCAAGCCACTTTGCGTTTTTTACATATAATTAAATGAAAACAGTCTAATTATTGCTTTGTTTTCCTAGTAAAGTTTTTAATACATGAAATGCAAAAAAAAAACAAAAATTAAACAAAATTGTATCTTCAGCAATGTATAAATATAATCAATTACGTCATAATATATAAAGGATTTCACTGTATTCCGCAGCATCATTTAGTTTGACGTGCGTCAGTGTCGTAGATAAATATGAATATATAGGTCATCTATGGTCAGTGTCATAGATGGTCAGTGTCGTCAGTGTCATAGATGAATATGAATATGTCAGTGTGCTGCTGGCTACGAGAGGGTGAAGTTATGTCGCGCAAAACACTGTGACATATACAAGTACATATTACATTAATTTACAATACTTCGCCAGCTATGACTGAAGTATACTATGCGTGCTAGCGACAAAAAGCAATCTCTAATATATTTGAACCGTTAAATCATGGATGTAAATCGAGCGCTTTCCGCTGCGCCCGTTAGGATCATCATTCAATTGCTTACATAGAAATATTTTATTCAAATAATTAGATTGCTTATATAATACAAATTTCGATTTATCTATATAAATAAAAACACACTTTTTGTCTGTCTGACTATGTGTCCGGTGTATCCCCGGAATGATTGAACTACTTACGTTAGCTTAAGGGCCCATCTTTAGAATAGTTTTTATTAATTTTACTCATTTGTTATACATTTTATTCATTTGTTTAGGGTTCCTGTGTAAACATTGAACAACACTTAAAAATGGGATAATTCACCGGAATCGAAGGTGAAAGAGAAAGGCGGAACCGAGATCGAAATTAGGAACAAGACCTGTTTCGGAACCTAAAGCGGAACGAAATCGAGGACGAGGAGTAGGATCGGGATCATGACGCAAACATGTCCTCAGTCGACATGAAATTTGTAGAAATTCATTCATTATATGTCCACACGGGTGAAACTGCAAACGAAAGCTGTCTACAATATAAATTAGCGTTACGTGAAAGTATTACTAAAAACTCTTACAAATTTCAATAATGTTTAGTATAAATATACGAATGAAAGGATATACAATAGATTTTATTAGGGAGTTAGCTGGAAACCAATAAAAGCATATATGATACATTTTCATGGTTCTGTGAGAATTACTGAGAATCCTTTTAGTTTTAACGCTTCCAATAAAATTTAGTAAGAAACAATTGAAAGTACATACGATACGTTTTAAGACTCCATGAAAATTACTAAGAACTCTTGTATTTTTGGCGTTTTAGATAAAAGTTAATAGGGAGTTAGTTGGAAATCGATAAAAGCATATACGGCCCGTGTTTAGGGTTCCTTGAGGATCAATAAGAAACCTTTGATGAAACCGACTTCAATAAAATTTTGTATGGCGATAGCTGAAAACTAATGAGAGGATGTACGATACATTTTTTATGGGTTCGGTAGAATTTAGTTTTACAGATTACAATAAAACTTTGTACAAAGACAGTTAATAATTAATGTAAAGAGATAATTACTCTTTAGGGTTCTGTGAGAATGACTAAAAACCCACATAATTTAAACGATCTCAATAAAATTTTCTATCGATATAGTAGAAAACTAATGAAAAGATACAGGTGTATAAAATACATTTTAAGAGTTTCGTAAAAATTACTACGAACTCTTACATTCTTTTTGATTTAAATTAAATTTAGAATGGAAACACCTAGAAGTTAGTTAAACATACAGAATACATATTTTAGACCTTCGTGAATATCACTAAGAACCCTTATAATAACCCTTACCAATTTCGTTAAAATTTGCACAAGTTCTTAATAGCGCAGAGAAAATAGAGAAAGCCTTTAGAGTGCCTTATAGTTCTGTGTTTCAGTTTTGTGAGGTGAATAAGCATCCTTATAATTTGGGCAGTTTCAATGAATTTTGGCTTGTAATAAATGGGCCAAGAAAAATAATGGCGCTTACATTATTTTTAGTATTTCACAGTTAAATATTAATTTAAATTGAGAAAAATTATTACATTACCACCAATCTCGCTGAAATATTCAGTTTATTTTCTTTTTTTCTAAGAAAATATTAAGAACACTATAATTCAGTTAACTTAAAAATGAAACTGGAATAAACTAGGAGTGAGGGTGTGACCGAAGGCGCACTACACGCGGTACAAGAGCGAGCGCGGAAGCTGTGAAGTGACAGCTACTACTAAAATAAACTTCGTCGAAGGCGTAGCCACCGGCAAAAGATCAAATCGATAAGAAGTATCTATGTTATATTTTCATGACTAAATAACTGACCCAACTTATGATATTTTGCAAAGAAATTGCTTGTATTGAAGGTGGGCATGTATTAGACTTCAAAAAAGAATGACATTCTATATTCGTCCGTATGTATTTTTTTATGTATGTTCAGCGATAATTATGTGAATTGTGGACTAATTTTGAATTTTTTATTATGTTTGAATGGTACACTCCCGAGGTGATTCCGTAGTCACCAAGTCAGGATCTAATGATGGAATCTCAGGAAAATCGAGGGAAACCATCAATTATAGGCACGACGTGTGTTTGAACTCTTTTTTTAATTGTTCAAATTTCTGCGTACCGTAGTTATCATATTACGTTGCTGAGCTGATGGTGGAAGCCAAAGCACTCCTTAATGGTTAGGACTTAGATGATAATACTGAGATTTTACGTCGCCAGAGACTACTATTTAATGGCTATTAGTAAAACCTAGATTATATCGAATTCAAATTAATTACTTATTAATCTACCTACATATTTTCATTCATTTATATAATTCCAACGTGACAATCGTAGCAGGAACACATTAGAACTCTTAGTGATAATTGTTGAAACAGTGAATTAGTTTATTGTAGAAGTGAATAAGAATTTACTCTGTATGAATTGTAGAGCTTTCATATTATAAATAAGTATAATTTATGTAATTTGTATAAGAATAATTCGGTAGTTACACTCCAACTAAGAATGTGAAGAAAACTCTTAGTGATAATAGTTGAAACAAAGTGATTTAGTTTATTGTAGAAGTGAATAAGAATTTACTCTGTATGAATTGTAGAGCTTTCATATTATAAATAAGTATAATTTATGTAATTTGTATAAGAATAATTCGGTAGTTGCACGCCAACTAACAATGTAAAGACCCTGGAAGGCTACTAGTGGAGAATAAATTCGGGAATGGAATTGCTTTTCCATTCGCTCCTTACAAAAGTAAACGAGGTGCCTGGCCGATTGTATTAACCATGGCTTAATCCACATGTAAAGTAGCTAATTGAATTATAAAGTTATAATAACTAAATTAGTAGCAAATGTGAAATAAAATTAAAATAATAAAAACTGAAAACCGCCTTCAAAGACCTATAGATATAAATATTGTTTTAAACAGATTTCAAAAAACAATTAATTAGTTGTTTTGGAGTCGGCTCCAGCTAAAGATAAATCAGACACAGTTGTCTATTCTAAGAAGCAGAAGATCTCTCTTTAACTCGGTATGTAACGTTCCATATTCATGTTTATATATTACATCTTTTAAAATACAAAGTTCGTAGGAACTCTCAAGGAGCCCTAAAACCCATCGCTAATTTTATTGTAGATAGCGTGCTCCCACGATTGAGCCCGTTTGGACGTAGAATGTAATCTTACATCATTTATATCGACTGTTGATATGTGTAACATCACGATACCGATCTCGCTTATCGTTCTCGATTTCGACTATTCGCGGCCTTATTACCTAAAAGAAATCGATTTCTGATTTCGCATGATTTTAAAATTATTTTAGTAATTCCCAAGTTGATATTTCGAAATGCTAATTGTCTTTCTATTAAGTGTTGCCTCTCTACAATGAAATCACTAAATTAGCATAATGAAATTTAATCGCATATTTGAATTCAAAAACCGTTAGGGATCGCGATTTCGCAATTATTCGAAAATTACGCTCTCAAACCGAAGACTGGTCTATAGCGATTCTCAAGCGATTTACAATCGATTTTCCGTCATTCGTATTTCGTATAAATAATTATTTTTTTTTGTAAATCGTTAGATTAAATAAAATGTTTGCACATTTATAGAGGTCCAAATACATTACAATAACATGGTATAATTGGACTGATCTGATGATGGAGTCAGAAGGTAGACACAGGAATCCCATAATGGAATAACATATCCTAGTTGTGTTTGAGCTTGTCAGAATTGTCTTAAGATGTACTCTCACCATGAGTGATTTTCAGGGTCTGATGATGGAGACGGAAGGTAAGCACTAGCACTCCATAATAGAACAACGTAGTCTAGCCTTATTTGGGCTTAATGGAATTTTTTTAAATGGACTTTGACCATAATTGGCTTTCAGGGTCTGATGATGGAGCCAGAAGGTAAACACAGGAACTCCATAATGAAACAACGTATCCTAGCCGTGTTTGGTCTTGTAGAAATCGTCTTGAGATGTACTTTGACCATGAACGATTTTCAGGGTCTGATGATGCAGCTGGAAGGTAGGCACTAGTACTCTATAATAGAACAACGTATCCAAGCGGTGTTCGCGGTTGTTGGAATTGTCTTGGAATGCACTTTAACCGTGATTGGTTTCCAGGGTCTGATGATGGAACCGGAAGGTAGACGCTAGTACTCCATAATGAAACAACGCAGCCTAGCCGTGTTTGGACTTGTTGATATTCTCGTGGAATACACTTTGACCATGATTGGCTTTCAGGGTCTGATAACGGAGCTGGAAGTTTGGAAGCTCCATCATCAGACCCTGAAAGTCAATCGTGGTCAAAATACATTTCAGGGCAATTCCAACAAGCCCAAATATGGTTAGGATATATTGTTCCGTTATGATATGTTAATTCCGGTGCCAACCGTCGGGCTCCATTATCGGGCCCTGAAAGCCAATTATGGCCGAGGTCCACTTGAAAAATTCTATTAAGAACAAATACGACTGGGTTGCGTTGTTCTATTATGGAGTACTAGTGCTTACCTTCCGGCTCCATCATCAAACCCTGAAAATCACTCATGGTGAGAGTACATCTCAAGACAACTCTAACAAGCTCAAACACGACTAGGATATGTTATTCCGTTATAGAGTTCCTGTGCCTACCTTCTGGCTCCATCATCAGATCAGTTCAATTATACCATATTATTGTACAGCCATCGGTCCTCGATAAGTGTGCAAAGTTTTAATTTAATCTAACGCTTTAAAGTCACTCAAAATTGCGTATAAGAATAACATTTTTTTATACCTAACAATTTCGACTCGCAAATCGATTCCGGAATCGCAATCGATTTCTACTTTTACGTAATAAGGCCCCGGTTCTGGTCCCGGTCTCGATCCTGGTTCCACATTTCACTTTCACCACCTTGATTCAATTTTGATACTTATTCCATTTTTAAGTAATTGTTTTTATATTTTCATTCGAGAATCCTAAATTTTCGGGATAAAAAATACTTAAATATAACCCAATATGCTTCTTTACCTTGCAGTGAAAATTTTATGGTGATCAGTTCTGTTGTTCCGAAGATAACCGGGTTAAATAGACAGATAGACAAAATATTTTAAAAAGATTGTTCGAGTGCTTAATACGTATAAATGACTTTATAAACTTGACAAAACGTAGTTTGGTCTTTTGAAACCACAGACAGACACTTAATTCTATTTCTATATGTAAATTTATATATAAGGGAACATACCCATACTACGTGACCCATATTTTACAACTCCCCCCCCCCCCTTCGGTGACCAAATGTAGTATATGTTGAGACCAATAGTTTTCACGTAGTAATTCATAAATATGATTTTAAATCATTTTCTTTTGCTAACAGAAAGTTAATATAATCAACGAGAAAAAACTTTGTAAAAACATATTGTAACAGGTACTCACGTTTTGCTACAAATAGAATACTATATAAGGACATCATTTTTTAATGAGTACAAAAACTATCAGTTTTAAATCAGCTGGCGTCCCGGCATATTTGCGTTAGTGTTGCCATCTGTGAGTTTAAAAAAGTGCTAAACGCTGCGCGTCATAATTTGAATATATCTCCGGAAAAAGCGCGAAAATTCTCTGACTACGTAATAAAGCCTTAAGCCCCCCCGTCCTGTGACTAATCGTAGTATTTTGAAGACCCCGTAAACGGGTCACGTAGTATGGGTATGTTCCCTAATATTCTTTTTTACTATGGGAATTCGACAAATCGACAAAATATTTACATTGTGGCACTTTTTTTTAGTTGTTCTTCTTATTAATTTGTCGATTTCCCAACACACACTTCGCTGTTTCATTTGTATAATGATATAGCATCGACCACTAATATCCGTTCGTGAACGGAAGACACAATTATATCAAAGTTGTTAGTCGACGTAAAACGTAAAACTTTATGGACGTGCGGTGGTGGAACTATGTATAATTATGTGAGTGTATATCATCTGCATTGAGAACAGTCGGGGTTTACGGAATTGAACATATGACAAATATGGGCCTTGAGGTTTTTCATACACCACTGACGATTGCAGCATCTATGTCGCAATAAGATGTTGAAAGTCCTGTTAGATGGTATTTATATATCGCCTACAATGCAAGCAATGCATGTGCAAGCATAAATATACATCCTATTATACTCATTTTTAATTGTAATAAGTATTATGATAATAACCGTAGTATATCAATATGTTTATTTGACATTTAATTTGACACAACGGAAGAGATATTTATGGTTATAATATCCATAATTATATACATTTCTCAATATCAGTCATCGAACAGAGCGTTCGATGCGTGAATACGACTCGCACTTAACGGTTTTTTTGTTATTTCAGTAGTTACGTTATTAAAAAATGGATTTATTTATTTTGAAAATGAAACATTTGGGAAACAAATTTGTCAACATCAAGACCAAAAGTTTATAAACGACTAAGAACTATTCCTTCCTTTATTTGCTTTAAGTAAATTTAATTTATCTAAATTAACTCAAAATAGGCTTCAGCCAGTTGTAAATATAACAATATTAAGTATCGTTTTTATTAAAAAGACAATCAAATAATAATTTACTTTCACACAAAATTTTCTTTTTCTCCATATGATCAGTGTATACCAACATTTATATTTGTCGATGATCTTTTAATACATGTGATATGCCATTGTTTCAAATGCCATTTATCCATATATTATCCAATAGTTTTACTAAATTACTGAATTGTATAAGGATACATATAATGAAGACAGTTGCAGTGATAAACTTCACAACTAAAGTTTAAATATGTGTATTTAACTTCAAGAAACTTGTGATAGAGCTATCAACGGCCTACATAACAAACACTTTAGTTATTTATTAATAATTAATTCAGTTTATAAACATATACAAGAGGAGTCATCAAATAACATTAGTATTTTTATTAGCAAAAGATGTATATGCTTTTTTTTTATTATGTATTGTGGCCACCTACTTGATTAATCTTTACGCTTGTTTACCTGTGAACTTTGTTTATATGGTAATTAGCACCTATTCGACCTTCTCGAATTTGTTTTTGCAAGCGTGCATCGTCACTACACGTCCTGCGCTGTGTAACTTCTTTTCAAGAACACCTAAGTGTTTGTATACGTCAACTGAAATAGCTTCCGGTTCGTAAGTTATTCTATGCTAGACGCTTCACTAGAATACACCAAAAACGCAATCAATAAAACGATTCAACTATAAATATATAAAAATATATATTTTAATCAAACTAATTTCACAAATTGTCTTGTTCGTCTCAAATATAATGCTGATTTCAATTATCAATACTAAAAGTTAATTGAATTCAGCATTGAGATTATCTTATCTTATACTAAAGTATATAAAAATATGCTATGTACAAATTACATTATATTGTTACTTGAAAAATGTAAAAGTTATATAAAAATAATATGCTCAATGTTATAAAAATAATAACAATGCGACTTTTGTACATAATAAAATGTTTTAATTATTTATATAGCAAGTCAGTTTTTGTGACAATTTCAGTAAATAAAATTTTGTGACTTTTTTTTCTAGTAATAAAATATTAACGATATTTCAAAACCATTCCTGATATAACGAAATGTATGAATAATCAAGATGTCATTTTTTTATTAAACAATGACAAAACAACCTTAAGGTGTCTTTCAGGCATTACTCATGCTTTCCTTTTTTCTTTGTTTGCATAATCAAAAATACTTGTGAGATTCATTACAATAGTTACAGTGAATGATTGGTAAAATTTGGTTGCCTGTAAAGTCGGTATCGGGCGAAAGTTTCGTGACAACGACTTAATAAAAATCATTTTAATGTGAATATTCATTCGTATAGTTAGGAAGAAGGATAAATAATAGTAACAAAAACATTATTCTAATTTAAAACATTATTATACAAAGAATCTGCACTGAATTTCATATTAACGTTTGTACATACGTATTTATATACAAATATACATACACAAGCAATTTGCACGCAATTCTTGCTGCGCGCGCGGCAGACCGATCATGCACATTCATATTGTTGGTGACTCATCGTTACGTTACCAGCGTTACACTTTTCATAAGTGACTCCCATAATTCGACGTTGTCAAAACATTCGCCGCAATAACGTTACTGTGTTAAATATAAATAAAGCCTTGGGCCGAAAGCTACGCACGAATGCTTGTTTGTCGCTTTAACCGACATACGCAGCATGTGAGTGCAGAATGCACTATAGTGGACGAGCGCCCTTGAAGGACCATCCACAAAGTACGTCACAAGAATTTCACGATTTCTAAAGCCCCCCGCTCCACCCCCCTTTCTTATCAAAGGCGATCACATTTATGCGACTTTCCGTCCCCTTGTGTGACGTACACGCTAACTTAAAATTTGGAAACTGTTTAATCAAAACAGCACTTTCAAAATTATTTACATTTCGCAATTTCATTTTTTATAAAATCAACAACATATCAAACCTTTGAAGTTGAGAGTTTTAAATAAAATATATTTATACATGTGATGTCACGAAGTGTATGATTCATCCCCCCTTGTCACACGATATCACATTTTGATGATCCCCACCCTGCCCTTTAATGTTTGAAGTAATGTGTGAATAGCCCACTAAGGAATAATTAAGATATACACTTAAATACAAAACAAGCTTACAAAACTATTTAGCTACCGACAAGCTTTTATTGTCATATCATCATTAACCATGAGCTTGATCATGGATGATTTATTTAACTCTAAGGTAATTACAGTTTAAACAATAAATTTCCATGATCGCCTTTATAATGTTCTACTAGATTATATGCCAATAGAACATCCACAATTGTTCCATAATTAACAATCATATTTTTTTGCAATTCTGTACTCTGCCTAAAATTAGTCACGAAAAATCAGTTTTTTCTAAATTTCCTAACTTAAATGCAGTGATTTTTAATAGAAATTTGATTACAAGTTTACAGGTTAAATTACACAAATACAATTTTCGAGATTTCTCTTTCAACCAAAGCAAAATCATTACAATAAAAGGTAAAATCCTATCATACCCATTTTTATTATAATAACTGCGTTTTGCCCTAACACTAAAGTAAAATAAACATTGGTATTATTGAATAGACAAATATTTGTAATAACATTCAACTCCAGTCTAAAAAAATGTAAGTAATTTTTTTGACCTAAGTTAATGAGGAAAACAATAACTTTTAATTGATAAATTTAATTCCAAAGCCATTTTCCTCTAATGATTGTTTTTATGAGCATGTATTAAAAGTTATACTTCGATGTAAATAAAATAGATCTACAAAAGACAACCATAAAAATCTGTCATTAGCCAAGGCCTAAATTCTTTATGCCTATTATGCGAATTTGACTAACACATCAAAAACTTTTAGTTGTCAAGTCGTTTCACTTCAACTTTACTGACTATCTGAAATATAAAAATAAGAAATAGGTGAAAAAAAAAATCTTTTTCTTTTCATAAAGAACGAATAACCAGTAGAGGCCTTAACATCATCGGCACGAAATGAGATCTAAACCTTTATTCTGTGTATGGCTTGTAATGTAAAAGATATCTTAGCAACTTTAAAAATATGAGGTATCTCGTCTGAACACTACCTGTGTTGCATCATTTTCTATATTCATTCATCAATACAGTATTTAAAAATTTACAATCTAATTATGCACCCCATATTTTTTCTCCGCTGGCTTCTTTAAGCACGCAGCCTTGCTCTGGATTTGTTAACAATTGTAGGTGCTCTTTGATCTGAAAAGGAAAAAAAATTTAGTAGAATCAATAGAAACAACATAAAGATAAACAATTTTTAAAATTGAATACGAATTTGATTTTGAGTGTTGTTACTAAGACTACCACAACTGATATATAAGAAAACTTTCAACACTATGAGAAAAGGAGGAATTTGATATACTTTAAAATGAAAATACTTCATTAAATACTCATTTTTATCTAATAACTTATCACACTGCCTGTCTGTCCATATATATATATATAACAATTTTCAATCCCAACACTAATCCATTTTTGCCATTTACAAATTCCTTTGACCTATGCCAATCTTAAATAGCAAAAGGAGCTAATAAAATTTATTATTCTAATCAAAGTGCGAAGCTCTCTGAATTCCAGGAACAGAGTGGAATTGTCCTTATACTGAAATGTCAATGACTAACATCATAAATAATACGAGAATCAACATGTTTTGATGAGTCATACTAAGACCACTGAATCAATTTTGATGACTTTTCTGAGTTGTATCAATTCGAATCTTGTTTATGTAAAATGATTTCGTGCATTCTGTCTGCATTTTAAAGTGAAAAAATTCTCACTAGTGCCATTTCACAATAAAAATCCAATCTTGGTGTAACATGATGTAAACACTCACCTTGTTGGATATCATTTATAGGTTCCGGGTGTTCAATTTTGCCTTCAAACAACACTGAGCCCAACGAGTTGTCCTTGATGAAGAAGACAAATGGCCGGTCAACTTTAAGCTGCACACCACCACCTGCAAATTTTGATTAGTTAGCAGAGCAAATAATATGTAATATTAAATTCATGTGAACTGCAGTTTGATTTGGAATATTCTTAAATGACTTTCAGTTTAAGATTAATAACCAGGGTCCTTAATAGATGTAATGGCCTTTAATTGCCATTATATCCGGTATGTATATATGAAAAATGGTGTGTATGAAAAAATATGTTTAAAAATAAAACATAGTGTAAACATCTTTATTGCTAATAATGAATAATGTTTTATTAAAAAGGTCCATTTAATTATTGTGACTAATTATTATTTCTTGGCACTTAAGTACACATTAAATTTAAAAATGTATTTTTGTGTTAACCTACCTATAAACTTAAGTACAAAACTAAATTTAACTAGATACCAATCAAATAATATATGGAATGAAGTATGTATCAATTTTAAAAATTGAATATCATTACTAATGAATTGAAAATGTATAGATACTTTACTTTTATTTCACAATGGTACAATTTTGCTTTTAGTAATGAAGCATCTAGACATATGCACCCATTTGCATAAACTAGAAGAAAATAAATGAGCTTCAGCGCTCAAGCACAATTCAGCAATATGCTTGTCTACCACCATGATCTACTGCTACAAATAATCTCTATGTATCTGAATAAATTAAAGATTATAGATACAAATGGATGTGTACCTATGAGCGGTATGACCATTGCACCGGTAGCCGCAGCGGCTACAGTACCCTGCTCGTTGACTTCCAAGTGGGTTTTATGGAATACATTGTTTACTTGAGGCAATAACGGATCTTCAAATATGGAGGAGATATTGGCAGATGATGAAAATATTGTTCTTATCCCCATCTGGAATTAAATTTGGGATTATTTTTTGCTTCTGTTACATAATAATAATTATTATTTTACAAATAATTTCATAACTAAATTTCCAGCAATTCTTTTCTAATTGTATTATCCCACACTACATTTTGATTGGAATAAGAATAAACATTATATATTTATTAATATGTTACTACTAATGCATTATTAATAAGAATAAACAATACAATTTTTTAATTGCAATGAACAATTTTTTTGCCTTGTAAATCTATTACAAAATTGAAGTCATTTTCAATAAATATATTATTTTAATAGACTCAAAACATAATACTTCAATCTCTTTGATACATACTTTCACTATTTATATACTAACATTTTTTAGTATGGGAACTAAGTCGACCGAGTAATCAACTTTAAACCTCGGTAGGTACAACTCCATATCAGTGGGCTCCATCAGTTTGATTATCTGAGGCAGGCTCATGTACGGCAAGTCCCTAATCAGCGACGCGCATCCACCTCGCTCTTGCGGTACCAAAATCACCATCGAATACTTTCCGCCCTAAACAAAAAAAATATTTAATTTCCTATTACTTTTCATTACTGCTTCATATAACAATAAAAAATGTTCCATTAGAATTCAGCTTTGTTCTAGAATTTATAACATCATTAATTTAAAGGCCAAATCTAATCAATTAGAATGTTACTTCTTAGTTTATCACATTTATGACATTTATCCTGTTTAGCTCAATAACTTATATTAAAATGAGCCAAAAGAGAATCCCTCACCAGAAATTTAAATTAATATTGACATATGCTATCAATGACATATGATGATTCATTTTTAAATGTCAAACTGTTACATAATACTTAGTATAAAAGCAACAAAATTTTTGATGTGGCATCTAAATACGTAGATTTATAGTTATTTCATAAAAAAAACAATACGTGTACATAACAAAAAAACACAATCTAATAACACAGTTTTGGAAAAAACAAAATCTAATACTATGTTTAGGAATACCATGTTTACACACAATAAATTTTAATAGAAAATAAATTTAACACTGGACAATATTCATAAATACTGTGGGGCGTAGTTCTGGGTGGAGTACCCAGAGGATCTTAGATGAAGTCCAAAGATTCAAGTATTGAATATGAAAAAGTATTTTCATTTAAGATCAATATATTTATTGATCAGTTCTTCAGTATTTCTCCTTATTACTCTCAATATTATACTTATCAAAATAAATTATAACAATTCACTTTTTATCACTATTGAAACTTGTGCACTCGGGCATAAGCCCTCGACCCCTTCCTCCGTTCTTCTCTCTAGTCCCTATTTATTTTTTATCCATAAGCTCAGATTTGAATATGCTATTCTACTCCAATTTTAAATTGAACACGAACCCTCATTTGCGAGCACGAAGGCCGGATACCTCACATGCCGCCTACTCCTACTACAATACCTTCTCATTATTAGGATCTATGAATGATATGACAACAATAACATGGATTTTCATAAAACTCAAAAGGAAACAAATGTATAAGCAATGGTAACATATCCTGTTTGTGTGGTTTTACCACACATTGTTTACAATAATTAAATTTAATGAACAGGATGTAGTAAATGTAAACAGGATAAGTGCTTTGTTTTTATGTTGAAGCACAACATCTGAATTGAAAATTGCATATGGGAATTTAAGAAATGACAGTAAAAGTGAGGGCAAGTTTTTAACAAATGTGTATCATCTGTACATCTATCTGTTCATCTGGTTGGTTTTTTTTTTGTTCTATCAATTACTCATGCTTAATTTTAAACTTGAGTATCTAACTTTAATAAACCATAGGGTCATTTCTTTAAAATAAGTTTGAATCAAAAACTTTATTGATATTTGAGAGAACCTTTAGTTGATAAACAAAAAGAAGTTTATTACCTTTAAATCAGAAATACAGTCAAAGTATAAGAAGGTGTCTTAAGCATCTCTTAAACATTGATTCATGACAAATGATTGATTTTTAATAATTCATGCAGAAATAAGTAGAGTGATTAACTATAAACAAATCAATACAAAATTAAAAACCATTGTTTAAGTATTTTCAGAATCACAAGACAATGGCCAAGAGATGTAAACACTATAGCATAAAATGTAACAAGTAATTCAAGATTGTTATTAATGATATCCTCTATAGTGTAGCAGGTAAAATGTTTGCTCAGTTATATTCTGTGTTTAATTCTCATTCAATGCAATATATATGAATTACTTTTCACTAACCTTTTTTCTCTTTGATATTAAGAGCAAATTAAATTCATCATTATCTTCTTATTTGTACTACAAAAAAGGTTTATTACCTTTAAAATAATACACTTATGATTATTAAAAAATATACATCTTCATTAAAATTAGAAGAAATCCATTGGCATAAAAATCGAAAGGAATTAACTTTATTCACAATAAGGTGTCACGAAACACTGTTTTTGGACATTCAAATTATCATATTCATTATTATCAGTATTATCCTTATTATCCACTTCCGAGCTTGTGGATATTATCTACTGGCTTAAAAAATACATACAATATATAATTAAAAATTAACTTTTTAAATAAAATAGTATGATAGAAAAATATTATTCTTATATTTGGTTTGATAATGATATACCCAAATATAATATTATGGTTGGATGGAATATAAAACACCTACACTTCTATTAATGAAAAGAAATCATCAGTTTTAATAGAATTAATTATATCATAAATAATGTTTTAAATATGAGGTGGTTCAAGATACAAGGAAAACCTTGGGAGATCTTACCCATATTGTATTTCCCCATGTAAATATTTCCCTGAGGTATGGTAGGTGATTAATTTTAAGGTCAAGACAGACTTGACACAAATCACAGCATATTTATTTATAATAATGAAAGATTATTAGAAACATAACGTAAAAGTTTTTGTTACATATTTTAGAATTTGTACTGTACTACATAGCAATGTTTTTTTGTAATCAATTTAAGCAAACAACCAGTATAGTTATTATTAAATTGAATTGAAAATGTGTCCCAGGTTGGATTGTATAAGTTGGGTTATATAGTATAATAGTGTTAAGTTAAATTATACAAAGAATAATTCGGGAAACTTTTTCCTTAGATGTGTCTTAAATGGCTTATGATAAACTAATACTATTTTGTGGATAAAATTATATGAGTATCGTCTCATTTGATCCTGAATTCTAATAAAATTAACTACTAAAAAATGCACTATTTTGTTGCAAATATAAAAGCAAGAACTGGTATATAATTAATTACAGTATAAAATGGTT
This sequence comes from Eumeta japonica, assembly GCA_005406025.1. Lineage (NCBI taxonomy): Eukaryota > Metazoa > Arthropoda > Insecta > Lepidoptera > Psychidae > Eumeta > Eumeta japonica. Next base: position 30,373 of record BGZK01002645.1, read on the forward strand.
ATAATTATTAACATAAATTCCCTTTTTTATCACCTCATATGGCAGTTCGACAGCATGGGCCCTCAAATTGTCAACAAATGCATAATTCATTTCAGTTTGGACTTCCATTGTGGCAACATTGACGCATCCAGATTTTGTATAGAAACAGGATGATTTCGTCAAGAGAGGGTTGAACGCTTTTAGCCATGAACTCTTGAAGAACATTGCATTCATGAGCAATATTTTAGCACTAGGATTTATGTGAACTGCAAATCAGAAAGAAATGATTTAAGACTTGTATAATATCATTAGAATTTTGACAGTTTTGAAAAAGTATATACTTTTTGTCGAATTGAACTTTCAAAAGCTACATCAATAAAGGCATTAGAATTTATTGCAAGCATTCTATTTATTATAGAAGTGCCATTATATTAAACAAGCAGTAAATTAATTAAATAATGATCTCTTAAGAATTTAAAACATACACTTTATTATATTTTAAATTTTAACTTTCCTTTGCTGAATATTTGATAAACAAACTATTTTAATCTTATATAACGTTTACTGCACATATAATTCCAATAGTATAAATATTTGGTTTTCTACAAATAAATATCATTTCATTAATATATTCTTTGTTCCTTTTATTATATTTAACTGGTAGTTTGTTTTGATTAAAATTTTTATAATTTTGCTTCTCCAATTCCTAAGGCAGACAGACACAAAGATTTTTTTAAAAATATAGTCAATAAAAATATATTTTTTGATTCCACTATCACTAAGAGCAAAACAATCTAACATATCTATATGGCCGATTCAACGACATTAACAGACATATAAAATAAAAATGATGGAATTTACAATAGAATTCCGTGAACGAACAAACTCTTACCAGGTTCTATTATAGATGGGATATATCCTCTGGTCTTGTTGCTGACCCAACTGTTGATGATGTTGGACGAATATACGGGATTGGTAAAATCGAGACTGTATATTCCGGACAGGTAGACATGCTGTAACATCAACTGAAAGTCTCTTTTTATCTTTAGATTCCGCGGAACAAAGACCGCATTCACATTCTCTAGAAGTACACCAGATGCATTCGCCTGTAATTAAAATGCCCGATTGATTATCAAACAATTACAAGTACATGTTCTAATAGATACATATATGCAAGCGGTTATAGTAAAACAATAAGGATTTAAGGTTTCCAGATGCTGCAATGAAATTTTTCTGTTTGCTTCTAAACTGTCATTCCATGTGATCGACTGTCCAGAACATATTATATTATGCTACTCATTAACATTGCAATGTATGTGATTGATTACCCAACACATATGTATTATGTATTCATTGACATCACTTTGTATTAGAAATTGAAAAAAAAGTCTTTACCTCTCTTCAAATACTTTGTATACAAAAAGATAAAAGGTCAATAAAAAACTTATTATTGAGCTACATAAAAGAAATTTGTTACCATCTCTAAAGTATTTAAGTAGTGTTATTTAATTTCAATTTAATATTTTACTTTGTTCAGATTTTAAATCGCCTTAAACAATACTGCAATAATAATACAGCAGGTATCTAAAATATTTGAAACAATTACATACTACATTTTCTATGGTTTGTTGATATTAGTAATTTCAGATTTTTTTTCATCTGTTGTACACTGACTGCTGATATTAATAGTGACTTTAAAAATGTCAACTAGACTTTGATATAATTATCACATTAGTTGTTTATAAATTTGAAAAGTGCACATAATATAAATTTACTAATCTATCGACAGCCCAATATTATAACATTGTAGTTCCTTTTTGACAATATTTAGTTACATAGATGTTTTTTTTTTTTTGAGAATATCCAGCTTTATCTACCTGTGTAATAATCATCGTAACTGTAAGCTCAACCAATAGCCATTTAGAATGTAACCATGTACAAAGAATGTAACTCGTCGTATTCCATATGAAAAAACTGGAAATTAACTTACGAATATCTTAATTATTGCTTCAATTGTCATCCCAATTAAATTTACAATATTAGTATGAGAAAAAACCTTTGATTTGTGCTTGTTTAGATTTGTATTAGAATATAAACATTAAAATCTGAATAGAACGGAGGATTAGTTAAGAATTTTTTTAGTAAATCATTTTTAAAATTTAATTTGATAAGCAATTATTGTAAGTAATGAAAAGCATTAAAAAGTATTCATTAAAAATTTTATAATAATAATTTAAGGTAATTAAAGATGAGTTCTATGATCACCTACAGAGATAAAAAATTTCTAAAATTTTGGTGCAATCCTTATATAAACTCTGGATTGTCTCAACTGAATATTTGTTAAAAATGACTTACAATGCTGTTATAAATGCAACACCCATAGGGGTGTCGATATTACTCCTACTATATCAATGAACATATTATAGCCATTAATTACAAAGTGGAAAAAGAGCGAAATAGACAATTCTAGGAAATGTATTTATGAGATCTTGATCTGGTAAAGAAAATATATTAACCTGTAATGATGATAAATAGAAATTCAGTTGTTCTCTAAATTCTTCTCGATTTGGTGACAATCTTAAAACAGTACGAATCTCATCTGCTGTTTCAGCTTGTGAAGCTTCTAATAACATAGCTAAAGTCGATTTAACACTAGCTGGTGACACCATAATGTTTCCTTGATAATCTTCAGTGGCATAATGCAACAAATCCGTGTCAAAAAAACTAAGACGAGTAATGATACCTTTTTCATTGCTATTAAGGCCATCAGCATAATAGCAACTTACTACCAATACTGCTGAAATATAACAAAAATCTTTATATAAAATATCTTCATTATTACATTACCATGATACACAGAGCCTAATATAGTGTAAGATTCGGCATTAGAAAAACGTACACCCATCTGTTAATTTAATCAAATAATGTTTATTAATTATCTTTATTATAAATTTTTTGCTTCTTATGTTAATTGCACATTTTAAGTAAAAAATTTTGGAATATATCATTTGCACCTTGCTACAATAGGCATTGTAAAATATGGCATTTGAAATAAATCGGTATTTATGACTGTTACAGTGGCCTGCAGCCAGGTGTAAATGTAGATAAATCATTCTTATTTCTCTCATCTGTTAATTAAAAAATATTAACATGTGTGTAAAATTTACAAAAATCTACATATATTTATAACTGGCAGTTACCATGAAATTATTTGGAGCCTACATAAAATAAAAAATAAGTAATTAATGTTAATAGTAGCGAGACTACAGTGGCACACATTGTTCTCATAAATTTATATTGTTATTTGGCTTTCAAACATTATTTGATTCAGTTAACAGGTGAGGGGTACGTTTTTTCTAATCCCGGATCTTAGACTAATACAAAAAAAAACAAATTATATCACGTACGTACGTGCGTACATATATACATAAATATATACGTTTAAGCAAAACAAAAAATAAAACTGGTTTGCACTTCAAATAAAAATGTCATTAGCTCATCGTACACTTGGTCAAGGTCAATATGATGGATTTAAATTTATAAAACAATATATTTACCCAATAATACGACAGCGATCATATTTACGGAATTTTTTACTTTTTCGGCACTGTGCATTCAAAGCTCACTTAATACATAACACTAATCAATAAATTGTTTATATCTAAACATAGATAATGTTTAAAAGTGAAACCTATTACGGACTTTATCCCCCTATACAATTTAACTTCATTGCAATACAAATTATTTTAAAAACGATCTATCGTATGATTTTAAAATCAAACAGGTATATTCCGTCACCTAGCTAAGATTATTGAATGAACTAACTTGAACTCAGTGGTCTCGAACGTCAAGGGCGAAATCGGTAGAGCTGCCCACTAAAATCGGTACATTTGTACCTAAAATCGGTATATGACAAAAAAAAATACAATATTCAATCAAATTCGTTTATTTAACACAAAATCCACGTATTATTATAACATATTATAATAACATAAAAAACACACTTTCAACATAAAAATATAATATAAAAATCAACTTACATCATAAAAATATGATAACATAAAAATCAACTTACAACATATAAATATAATAACGTAAAAATCAGTGTACCTACTAACTTACATCTGACACTTATTATACTAATATATCATATTATGGCAATTATTAATTTGCCAGCGTCAAGTTAAAGAAAGACAAAAACTGGAAACTTAGAGATTTTAAAAGTTAAACTAGTTGCACGCCAAAAACGGAAATCTAACACACTTTAATAATTATTTTTTATAATGTTTCGGATCGTACCAATATTCTGTGACCACAGCTTCAGTCATTTTTAAATTAATTTCTAAGTCATAACAATTATCATCCAAGAAAAGTCGTTTTGAATGCAATAGGCTAGTGATTGATTCAGTAGACAGCCTATTTCTGTGTTTTGTTTTTATAACATTAATTTGGGAAAATATGCGCTCAACATTGGCAGATGAATGGAGGAGTAAAATCGGTAGAAAAATCAGGAGAATTTCCATGTATTTTCTGAAATCGTATAAAAATCATTGCATTTCGGTATTTCGGTAGTACAGAGTTCATTTCGGTAGAAATACTGAAAAATCGGTAAGTTCGAGACCACTGCTTGAACTGCTACTTAATGCCCAGTGCCTGTACAACTTGTAATCGAAGAAAATCGTATGATATCGATTAATGGAACAAATTGGCTGTTTAAACCAACAGTAAGTATTGTATGGCAAATTGCAATCAATTATGAGCAATAAATCGATTCAGTAAATCGATCTCAGATTCACAAAAATCTATATTTTGTGATTTTTCTTGTTTCGATAATCAAGATTGAAACCAAAATTTGCAATTATACTTCAATCTACAAAATTACTAATCTAATATACGTTAATTTTATACTTTAAAAATAAAATCATAGAAAAGTATGTATTTATTATCATTATTAGATTTAAAAATTACGTTTTAGGTTTTATAATAAAAGTTAAAAACTAAAACACACAACAGTTATAGTGTTTTATTGAAAGGTAATAATTATTAAAGTATGAAGCCGTAGATTGTGCTAATTTGTGAGGTGTTCGGTTTTTATAAAGAAATAATTCATTAATTTACATTTCTAAACTTAACTGCATCTATGGCCTAACATTAAATATTTTTACCCAACTTTATATATATATATATATATTCGTTATTTATTCCATAATTGGATTTAAGTTTTATAAGTTATACTTTATGAATTAGTTTTACTCATATTCGATTTTAATATTAGTACGTATTCAAGACAAAAGTTACGATTTTTAACTCTCGCAAATTCACATTTTTCTGCGCTAAAACAAGTTATCCAAGTGATAATATTTTGTATAATTTCTTTTAATAATAACTATTTGAAAAATTTTATAGCAGTCGTCAAAAAACTCCCTTATTTTTAATTTCTAGTGTATTTCAATATTTAAAACATCTCATTAGTTTTAGATATCACAGTGATTATCATTCAAAAATGTACGTAATATATACAATTTTCTTGCCTCAATTTTTTAAAGTATTTATTCTTATTTCATTATAATACTATATTAATAAATAATTCTATATTAACAGTACATCAGTAAATATGTAATATCTTTTATTAATTTTTAGTTTTCTGAATATTTTTATTCGAGAAAATATAGTGATTTCAGTACGCCTAAATTTTCCTGATTCTTCAGTTTAGGCATATTACATTAGTACCAAAATAAAAGACGTTATTCCAACAAAAACTATGATTTCAAGAAATCGATCTTAGGACCTCAATTTGATTAATCTGGTATTGATTCTTCAACTTTCGATCAAATAGATTATATTGTGTTTTCTGTTTGTAAAGTCAAAGGCCGACGACTAATGTTCACATGTAAAACTGTCAATCATAGCTATCAATACCATACTCGCGACGTATAAATTGTACAATTGTATTCATCCTATCAAGGGTTAACTTCGTTACGGCGCCACCGTCGTCGGTCCGCCAATTTCGCGCCTCGCCGCGCCGTGCGATTGGGCGCAAACAATTTCATTTTTCGTATAGACTTTGAGTTAGGACTCTTATAGTTGTTAAACATTTTATAAATACAAATAAAATTTTCTAATTTTATAAAAAGATAACTAATTGAAAAAGCAGTCTAGTAATAAAAAATTAAATGTTAAACTTAGAAAAACTGTATCTTCAAAGAATTTGCTTAAATACAAAGAAATAAAACCACATTTGGTTCTTATTTGCATTTTCTCCTTTTTATTAACTATTTTCCAATAATATCTAATAAAAATCAACACTCCATACATTTCTTCAAAAGAAACATTATACGTTAAGGTGTCGAAGGACCGTGCTCAGGTAGTGTTTTTTAAAAGTTCATTTTTATGCCGCGTCCGTTTCAAACAGAGCGATTTATTGTTTGCACCTTTGGAGCCTTTAATAGACTATGCTAAAATGTAAAGAATTGTATATTTTAGTTGTTTACTTTGTGAACAAAAATTTAAAACTGAAATCAGTCGAAAAATGACGAGTTTTAAAATTAAGTTTATACAATTAAACGTATTCGTATATGTGCAAATTTAAGGCATTATACAAAAAATAGAATAACTATTCTACAAAAAAAAACTTTGAAAACAATAAACTTTACATGGAAAAAATTTTCAGTATAGCTCTTTGAAGAACCATAAAAGTACCGAAATTCTTGACGAGTATAGTATGGGTATGCCCTATGACAAGGATAAACGAATATACAATGTTGAAATGCTTTTATATATCACGAAATTAATCAAACACTAACATAAAGTCAACGTTTATAAAGTTTCACACCATTTTCATAATAAAGCGACTTTTAGCGAAATAGTAACGGTTTTGCAAGCCTAGCTTGTCGATTGAAATTTTAAATGAAAAATCTCGAATTAACTGACAATGTTTATAACAAACAAAAATATATACTTAAGTGTTCATGTTAAGCACTTCATTCAACTTTATTACGCTTTTAAAAGGATTTTATTAATAACTAAAGTTTACACTTTGACCCCATATGAAACCACGAAAGAGAAGAGAATGAAAAATATACAGGTCAGTAATGCCACAACTCTTTAACTACAGAATAAAATTGTAGCCTCATTCCTAAAGTTACCATTCTGAGCATTAAACCTACCAAAGACAATTTAGAAAAAATGCAATAAAATTATTGTTAAGCTCGGTGGTCAGGGTTCGAGAGCAGGTCTTTGACCGTTGACGGGTGAGTCTGGAGCAGGACTTTGACGTTAAGAGGTGGTTTGCTTGTATCTGTGAAGGAAGCTCTTATTCCTAACTGCACTCGCCGCTCTCGCTCAAAGAATGCACAGGTGCACAGGCAAACGCAAAAAACATCCCAAATATTTTTATTATGAAACATTCCATATTCGCGTATCTTTAGCATCAACCGTTTTTACAGATTTGTGTCCACCAAGTATTTCAATTTTGATTATGATAGCATAGTAATACCAATAACACTGGCCGACATCATTTTCCTTGTTCAAGGTCTGATTAATTTTTTCCACCAATTTGATAGTGCTGATCACGAATTCAGACCTCATTTTATCGTATCGCATCAGGTTTTTAATAAAGTTAATACATTAGCTATTTTATATTTTTTAACAAAAATAAATTAAATTTTAGATTTTGATGCTCTTTTCTCGAATCGTGCGACCTCTCGTGAGAAAATATATTAGTTGCAACGACACACCCATTCGAAACGGGTTACATGAAAATAAGCCTTTACAGTTACTTTGCTTACAAACTTTTTTACTGAAATTAGTGTGTTTATTTAAAAAAAATGTTATCGTTTTACTTTTGGTATTTAATAAATTTTATCAATGATTTGTGATTGAAAATTTTCTAAAAAACAGAATGGCTTCAAAAAAGTGTCATAATAATGGGGATACATTTTGTTATATTTATGGAAACTTTATGACTTTGAAGTAAAAACAGAAAATTACTGAGTTTGTTGAAAATTCGTATAATGCTTATTTTGCCTTCAAAAACTAGCATTGGATAAAAACATTGCTAGTTTTCAATATTTGTGTAAAAAATCCAAGATTATTTGATGCAAAAATTGAAGAAGGAGTATTCGATGGACGACAAATCAGATCTTTGATGGTTGATGAAAAATTTGATGCAACAATGAATAATACTGAATTAGATGCTTGGCTGGCGTTCAAAGATGTGGTCAACAATTTTTTAGAAATAATAAACAGCCTGACTATAAAAATAAAGTTGCAATCTTATTAGATAAATATAAAAAATTGGGGTGTAATATGAGTATAAAACTCCACTTTCTAGATTCACATATGGATTTTTATCCTAATAATCTTGATGATTATAGTGAAGAACAGGAGAAAGGTTTCACCAGGACATAAAAACTATGGAGACAAGGTACCAAGGTCGATGGAATGTGAATATGATGGCTGGTCAATGGCACGTGATATTACTGAAGATACTCCAAGAAAACTACACCCAGACTTAATTTCCTTGTTAAACGTACAAGATGTCACTCTAAATAGTCCTGTAGCAATATTTATATTTAGTGTTTTCTTTGTAAATGTTTAAATATATGTATTTTTTATATAATTATTGATTTTTTTTTGGAAAAAAACGCTTTTTCCTTTCTGTAAAAAAATTTGATGTGATAGGGCAAATATGCAGGTGCTTTTGTGTTTTAAATACTATAAATTGGATATGATATATTTGTGGCTTAAATACAAACAACAAAAAATTTTCGTTTTTCGGGCGGTGTTATTTAGGAAAACTAATATATTTTTTAAGGTATTGGCACTTTCTGGAAACATACATCTTTAGAGTTTTATTCGGCTATTCATCCATACTACTGAACATATAAAGAACCATACTCTGCCTAACATCGTAGTGAAGAAGTAGATAATATTTCCATTAATAAATGCAAAGAAATAGATCCAGATGCTGAAATAATACCTCCAATCAATGCCAATTTCTTTTTATCATTCATTTATTTGAGAAAGTGTCGCAATGGCGTAAAATAGGAACGCGAAGGAGAAGCAGGAAGGGTAGGGGAGCGTTGAACCTGCGCATTGACGTATTCGCAGGCAATTTAGAGTGACAGAGTTTCGTGCGTTGTACTGTAGTCTACATAGATCGAGAACGATTACGCGATGAAAAGCAGGGCCACGATCGGTATTGAGGGTGAAACGAATGGGCATCGAGAGCAGACCGTGATCAGAACTGAGAACAAAATAGCGATCGGAACCATGATTAAGGTCATAATCGGTTTATATACGTAGGGCGCATTGAAATTTTCTGAAATCAATGAAAAAAAATGAATATATTGTTACTCAAAATGTTCTCTGCTAGCATAAATGCACATTTTCACACGAATATACCAATTTTGGAAACATTTATGCCAATCATCCCTGGTGACCTCGTAAACATGTTTTTTATACTTTTCGACAGTCTGTTCTATCAAAATCGTTGACTGTGTAATTGGTTCTTAATTTTTGCGAACAAAAAAAAATCATAAGGTACAAGGTCGGGATTGTATGCAGGATTGCTTATAAGTTCTATGTTTTTCTCTTCCGAAAGTTTATTTGTCTGTTTGAACGCGTGAGAACTAGCCGTGGTGCAAGATGATACGAAGTATACAGTAATTTTTAGGGAATTGGTCAATAACTTCTGGCAAGAAAATGGTCGTGTACCAATCATTCACTATTCACGGTACGACAATTGTCTAAAGCAACAGTAGCCATATGCTCAGTTATATTTAAAAAAAATGAATCATCCACTTTACAGGCACTGCACGCGCGCCACTATTTGGTTTCGACTTATCTCTATAGAGCCATATTGTAGATTGCTTTTTTTGGGTCGTAGCAATAAAGCCATGTTTCATCACTTGTCTTTACATCCCATACCAAATCTGACACCCCTTCCTTGAATCTGGTAAGCATGGCATTGTACTAAGTGATGCAGTCCGATTTTTTTAGCCTGAGTTAAATTATGTGTAATCCATGGCGGCACAGCTTTCTCATATCCAAATGTTTGTGTAGGATTGATTGTATTTAATTCATGGCTAAAGACATTCGAATATCATGGTAGGTCACATGCCTGTCTGTTTCAATCATACGGTGCACAGCATCGATGTTTTTGTTGTTCACAGCAGTGGACGGGCGACCATCACGAAATACGTCACTGAGATTGACACGACTGCGCTTGAATTCTGCAAACCAGTTATAAATAGTCGTTTTGCATGGTGCTTCATCGTCAAAAGCAGTTTGAAGCAGAGCTAGGCTCTGCTATCAAATTACATTTAAAATTGTAGAAAAATCATACCACAAAAATTTTCACAACTTAAATCCATAGTGATGAAGTCACACAATTTTTAAAATTATTTGTAAAAACAATTGACACTTAGATGAAACAAACTGTATTCTACAGCCAAAGACTTCCATTTTCAAATGTAGTGATTAGTTTTTAAATATTACTTATGCAAGTGGCCAGTTCCAGAAACTTATAATGCGCTCCACGAACAAGATGAAGGATTTCTTTCCAAGTCTACTATGTCGGGGCCGTGGATGAAAGCTAGTAATTTTATAAAATAAAAAATTCGCGAAATTATATAAGTAATGTATAAGAAATTATATAAGATAAGTCTTTACGATAATGAAAACATATAAATTCTCATTTCCAAATTCCCAGGACATCAGTAATAAAAAATAATAATTTGTAGTACTAAACAGGAGTATGTGTTTATTATATAAAAAATCATTAGTTTACAGTCATTTGAAATTAAAATCTAAGAAGGGACAGAAAAGGTGCCTTCGGCTTGCAAGGGATTGGACAGTCGGCCGGTGAATAGCAGCTGTCGCGTCGCCTCGTCTTCTATGAAGAACAGGAATGGTTTGTTCGCGATCACCTCCAGGTTGTAGTCGACATCCTCGCCGAATTTGTTCACTAACGCCACTTCTGCATAAATATATTAATCAGGCACATTCAGACAGAATCACATATTTATTTTCACCAAAACAGCGTTAAAAGGTTGCTTAGTGTATTTATTTGAGTATAAACCGGGCATTCACATAATGACTAATTCTGAAAAATGGTTTTTTTTTTAATCTTGTGGTTTGTTTTTGTTGCATACCTGTCCCAGGCAATACAGTATCATGAGATGATTTCAAAATTACTCACTCTGTCATTTAAATTTGAAAATTAGCCCTTTGGTATCCATCACTTTGACAGATTTAAAATTTGGGAAATACCGCAAAATACATATCGTGGAACGTTTTATCTAGTAATTAGGGGCCGTTTAAGTATTACGTAAACAGAATTTGTTTATATTTTAACCCTGCTAACCCGCTAGAAAAAAGAATGCAGAGAATATAAAATACATTTAATATGAATTCAAGGAAAGTGCTATTTAAACATTATATTCTTGACGTATTAAACAGTACCATTTCACAATACCAAAGATAAACAAGAGAAAAAATATTATTTATCATCTGACGTTTCGTTTCAATTGAGCGCTTATATGTATAAATTAAATTTGGCTTATAAAAAATAAGAACTACCACTCTTTTTCAAAGCTTTTAAAGTGTTATTTAGGCATTCTTTGTCAGAACATTTCGAATATCCGAACATTCCGAATCGAAAGGCTGAGGAAACTACACTGAACGCAATGAGTGCTCAACAGTTTAGCATTCAACCGCGGCCTTTTTTTTGAACGCAGGACTGTGCATCTTTTTTTTCACATTGTTATGTTAAACAACCATTAAATAATAACACATCGAATTCAATGAACCGAACCTATATGAGACCGAATATGTTTAGAGATATGAATGGCGCCCAAGGTAATTCCACTGTTTACATTATTTGTAAACTCAACCACAAGTCACTGCGTGAGAGCGAATGAGTAATTAGGCGAGTCTCTGAACATACGTTTGCCTTTCGAGCATAGACAAATATTATAGAGTTGACATGATTTCAAATCAAAATATGATAAAATTTGCACAAAATTTAGGTACTTAAAGTAAATAAATATTGCTAATTTTATCACCATCAAAACCCCCGTGGCCCCAGTGTAATCAAAAATAAGCAAAGCAAAGACCCCCATTTCCTTTGGTTCTTACATAATACTTGAATGGCCCCTTAACCACGTTCAATTTTACCCATTTATGAGTTTTCAATGATTTTGCTATAGGAATATTAAATTTTCAACGCAATTTCTTACAATCAAAGAGCAAACATCACTTTGACTGTGATGGCCATGCGCACCAGCACACATATGAAAATAATTTTAATCTTTCGAAATATAAACGTGAAAGATCTTCAGTACTTTAGAAGGATGTAATAAACGACCGACATACGAAGTCGTAATAGGAGAAGCGAAATAGATGCTAGCGTTAGCTGCAGACAATTTATTTACTTTTGGGCGATGGACTTTTAGCGCATTATTTATGTGTGTACTTTTTAGTGTATCAAATATACGCGATAATTTTATTTTTGAGAAAAATTGAGCAAGTAGAGTCTTAAGCATAGTACCAAAAAAAGGAGGATTATCTTTCAAAATTCTTGGTAGTAAAACGGAAATCACACCAAAGTAATAGAAGGATATACCTAACCATGGTAAAAAAGAAAAAGTAAGTTTTATTCTACCAAAACCATAAACACTTTATTTATGTAATAACTGTAAATACTGATAACATCAAAGGTCGGAAAGTTTATAGTTTATATACTTTTTTTATATACAGTTAACAATGATTAAAATAAAATCAATTTGGACTAGATTCCTGCCTGATCATTGCCAATATGGCTGAAATACAATTTTATGGCTGATTCACCGGAATCTTATTTTCATTAATAATTCCATATTTCACTTGAAACAGAAAAGAATCCGCCAAGGTGGAAGCCATAATCCTGCATTTAGGGTTCTGTACCAAAAAAATTTGGTTGCCTGTAAAGTCGGTATACGGGCGAAAGTTTTACGTGACAACGACTTTGAATGGTAAAATCATTTTAATGTGAATATTCATTCGTATAGTAGGAAGAAGGATGAAATAATAGTAACAATTTAAAACATTTATTTATACAAAGAATTATATTTAAAACATTAATTTATACAAAGAATCTCGCACTGAATTTCATATTAACAAAATTTTTTTTTACCTTTACACATACATACGTATTTATATACAAATATACATACAATAACTTGCAATACATTTGCAAGCTATGCACTAATTCTCTAGTGCTGCGCGCGCGGCAGACCGATCATAGTTGAGTGGGAGAGAGACGCAAGGCATTCGGCGGGCCTCTCTCTCGTTCGGTGACTCATCGTTACGTTACCGAGCGTTACACTTTTTCAAAGTGACTCCCAGCCGCAACCTAATTTAAGACGTTGTCACGTCAAAAAAATTTATGTGAAATTTGCGATTGCACTCATTTCATTTCAAAAGGGTATTACGTCTTCCTAATAAATTAAAAAAATGTTAAGTACTATAGAGACATAAATAACACACCCAATTAAACTGACGATAGATTAACTATTGATAATTCATAATCGTCAATAACTAATGCACTTGTTAACAAATTTTATTCAAAATAATTTTCGTTGTATTTGTCTACAAAGATCCATTACAGAACTTTTTCAGCTTTGTACAATACATAGTTCATACGTTAGAGAGAAAAACAAAGACTACTTAGGAAGTCAGTAAACAGCAAAATATACATTGCAGCGAAAAACTCACTTAATAACCTATAACGTGTTTTAAAATATTTGTCTACACGACGGAAGACGTGAAAAAAACAATTGAATCCCTCAAATTTATGTGTGGAAAGCTATTCTTAAAATCTTAAATAAAATCATTCTACAAATGTACATTTGTTTAGTTAAAAAACGTTATTTTTTTAATACATACTTATTTCAAATTAAATATTTATTTTTCAATTAACTATATATATTTTACCATAATTACATTTTCTTCTGAACTAATAAAAAGGTACAATAAATTGCACTTTGCACTTCTTTTATTATCAATATTCAATTTCCTAGTCCCAATGTGTTACAGTGACAAGTATCGCCCTTTAGTTTATATTTTATTTGTTGCTAATGTTGTGTGTAGAGTAGATTGAAAAGTTACTCGACTCTCTATACAAAAAACATTCAAATATCTATGCAAATATACTAAATCGCTATACAAAAAAAAAAAAATCTGACATCCTTTTAGAAAAATACAAATGTTTCCATACAAAACATAGAACAAACAATTTCTTTTCTGTAGGAACATACAAACGGTTATCTGAAGGTCTAAAGCAATAAACCTCTTCTCGCTGACCTAAAAAACCTTTAATTATGTATAAAAAATTTTGTCCATTACATGAATCTTTCACGTTTATATTTCTAAAGAATTATTCTCATTATCGTCGTGTGATATATAGTTATCGCTCATATAGAACACATTCCTTATTCCAAAAAATATTACTAATCAATCTCCATTAAAAAGAACGTCTGGACTAAAAATAAAACAAAAAATCTTTTTCCAAAAAAAAAAGCTCTTAGGCTAAGTTTATAAACAAAGCAAAAAGCTACAATAGTGTGTGCAATGACCACTCCCAATTTTATGGTTTCCCTTACCTGTAGCTGAATAAACGACGCTACCCAGTTCGTTGATCTCTATGCCAGCATCCTGTATCACCTGCGACACGTGCAACCTCTGAGTCAGCAGTTGGCCGCGAGCGATTCCGGGGAAAGAAGCGGTGTCTTCGAACGCCTGGCGGATGCCCAACTGGACATAATGGAAAACCAGAGATAAGACGAGCACCTGGGTAAGCAAGGTTCACTCGACGTCTCAATCACATAAGTTGTTCGCACTTGATAACAATTTTTTAGTTGGGATTATCTAACGTGTATAAGTATAGAAATCATTTTATAAAAAATAAGCACTTACTACGCATTTTAATATTAAGTCACTATGAACACAGAAATTATTTTATTACAGAGCAACATTGCTCATTATTTTACATTTAGCTGGTTATGTTTGTACAGCCCCTTATTAAAATAACACATACACACTATAGTTATTTTTAGTGTCGACGCTACAAAATTCACACATATTTTGAGCACTAGCACATTTCGAGTCAGGTGTAGGCTGTGGACAGTTAACGAAAAATAAAATAATATTCATTTTGAGTTTATATAGTAATCTGTGGCGTTTCAAATAAGACATTTATGATTTCATGAATATGCATTAAAAATGATGGAGTTATACAGCTGTGATTTCTTTTTCGAAAACGTTCATATAAAATATATCAAATCTTAAATTTAGCAAATATTCTTGAAAAAGTATATCGTCGATTCTTAAAAAGTATATCTACTGGATTTTGATTACGTATGCTATCTCATTATCTAAATGAATATAGTATGAAAACAAAATAATGATGAAACATATACACGGCATAATAGGTACCTAATGTCTATTTTAAGATAGCAAATTTTGCTCAGTTTGTGTAACCACGCCTTCGAATTTACTGTGGAATATGATAATTTACCACAGGAACAAGTGCTTATTTATTTTATTAATTTTCAATAATAAATCTATGAATGTTTAAAAACTACCTAAATTTATTTCCATAGAAGTCACCTATATAGTTAAATTTGAATAGCAAACCAAGTAATTGTATAGGATAACAATTATTATTTATGTGTATATATATATATATATATATATATTAATTTTAATATGTATCGAAATATATTTGAGCAATATCAAACGAAATAAACACTCAACGTTTGAAAAATAAAAATAAAATAAAACCAACGTCTTTCAAAACACCGTCCAACACCGATTTGTATTCGAACTTGAACTTGGGGATGGTGACGTCGACCAGGCGTTCTTGCAGATAGTACATCTCGCCGCGCAGCTCCGAGATGCCGGCGAGCACACGCGGCAGCCCGGTCAGCGAATTGGGCACCACCAGGTACATGGAAAACTTGTGGCCCTAGAAAATAAGAGTGAACGAATGAAACCGTACACGTAACAGAAATACTCTCGATATTTCTGAACAGACAAAGAAGCAAAATTCGACTAACACAAAATATTGACACAGCGAGAAAATATCTTTCACAGCATGAAAATGCACGGCATGAAAATGCGCGAGATATGTAACTAGCTGACCCGGCGGACGTTGTTCTGCTTTTTCTTATGGGTTGCTTGCCCGTCAAGTTAATGGCCGCAGTTCCGCTAACACGGCATAGAATGAATTTCTTCATCTTTTGTATCGATCTATGTCAATCTCGATCCGGGTCTTGCTTTTGATTCCGATATCGGTCGCACTTTCGATTCTGATTCCGCCCCCACACTCGTTTCCGACCCCTGTCCCGTTTCCGATTTTGGTCCCGACCCCGTTTTCGATTCTTATCCTGGTTCCAGTTCCAATATGAACGAAGCCGGGGAAATAATTCCTTCATATTTGTATTTCGGCCCTGATCAGGCTTTTGATTCTGATGCCTATCCATTTCAATCCATCTTATACCAATTGAGAGGCGGGGGTCTAAATAAATTAAAATCTGTGCCTGTGTGTAATTTTGAGAGAAATCTGAAAAAATAATAACAAGAATTCAAAAAAAAAAAAAATAAACCAAAATATTCCTCCAAAACTGCGCCACTTATCAGGGATACGAACTATCTTATCTTTCAAATTGACCCAAATTACATACGGTGTGCAACATTTCATTAAAATCAGTTTAATGGTTAAGGAGCTTAGCGTACAAGAACATCGTGACACGAGATTTATATGTATATATATATATATATATATATATATATATATA